>CP139501.1:285966998-286219819 GCA_021014915.2 Artemisia tridentata subsp. tridentata
TGATTCATACAACCCCTCATGGAAAAATCACCCGAACCTTAGGTGGAAACAAAACCAAAACTCACAACAAACCAATTCTTCCAACCCACCTAATCATTTTCAATCAAGCGGTTCCAACTCGAACCGTACTTTCAACAACAATCCTTCCGGCAATGGTAGTACCAATAACTTTGAAGGATTGATGTCTCAATTTATGGCATCTCAAGAAGCTCGTTTAGCCAAGTTTGAAGCCGATTTCAAACAAAAACAAAGCGAGATGACCGATAAGATTGACACCTTGTTGAAAGCCCTCAATGACCGAGAAATGGGAGCACTCCCTAGCAACACGGTCAAGAACCCGAAACTGAACGTCAACGCTATTTCATCGGTTTCGTCCCCTAGTTCTTGTCCACAATATTATTCGGTCAATTCCATGAGCACGTGTTTCAAACAAACCCAAGTCGTTCCAAATGACCAAGAAGTTATGACATCCAAATTGGTCAACAACATAGTTGAAACACCTCCCACTCAAAACCTTGACGAAGAATTCAAGGAGCTCCACCTTGAAAGTCCGGTTGTTGATGTGTTGGATGAGAAGAAGCTCAAATTAGGCGAAAAAGGGACCGCCTTCGTTCAAAACAAGCTACCTAAGAAATTAGATGATCCGGGCTTATTTGTTCTACCTTGCAAGATCGGTAATTCGGAGGCTTATGACACATTAGCCGATCTTGGTTCAAGCCTTAACCTACTTCCGTTACCTCTCTACACCTCTCTAAAAGTAGGAAAACTTGAAGAAACCGAGGTGATAATAGGCTTAGCAGATGGAAGTGTTGCTTACCCGGTTGGAGTAGTTAAGGAAGTGTTAGTGCACATTGGAAAACTAACCATTTTAGCCGATTTCCACGTCCTTGATATGGTTAGCGACCCTACATGCCCCTTGTTGATAGGTAGAGGATTTTTGGCGACCGCTAGTGCTATGATTGATTGTAAGGAATCCAAGATAGCGGTAGGAGAAGGAGATACTTGGTCTGTCTATGATGTTAAGAAACATGCCTATGATACTAGTGAGGAACCAACACCACATTGGCTAGAATCAAATAGGAGACCATCTAGATATGGACCTTGGATTGATAGAGACTTCATAGGACCCCAACGCCCATTTTACCTAGAAGAGGACTTTGTTAACCGAACGCATTCGGTGGAGCAACTCTTGGCTAGGGACACCGAATTGGATCCATTTGAAGACCCTCTAGTTTTTAGAAAGATGATTGATTTCCTAGGAGTTCTGCCAATTAACCTAGGAATGAATAAGTGGATTTGTGAGGAAGATGATCATAAGTGGAATTGGGATAAACCACCCAAAGATGGAGATGGGTCATGGCATATTAAGATGACGTTGTATGACCCGGATGGAGAGAAGTTTGAAAAGATATATCGTACTAAGCGAACCAATAGGAAACTTCAATCCAAGCTTAACCCTAAAGACGTCCTTGATGACGAGCTTACTTACATAGGGTAGCTTGACTTTGAGTCTAGCTACAAGACTCGTTAATAAAGAAAAGCGCTTCTTGGGAGGCAACCCAAGCTTTATTTGTTTTATTTGCTTTGTGTGTTTATTTATTTGCTTGTTTGATTTTATTTCCCGTATGTGTGTTTAATTTTTATCATTATTGATTCATGTTCAAAACTAATTTGTGAAAATGCTTTATGTTGTTTTTAACTTCGTCTTAACTACATATAAAGGTATTTTGCAAAAGATAAGTGAAAGGGAAATCTAAATCGGTTTATTAGAACACAAATTAACATGAATCATAATAATAATAAATTAACATACATATTAGTGTTTGTTTGAGTCAAATGCTTGTATCGAGTCATAATGATGTTTTGCAGGATTTCCAGGAAGTAAGGTAAAGGTTTTTCCAGAAATTTTCCGGAAACTTAAAACGAAAATTTTTGTCAGGTCATTTCTGACGGCGTCAGGGGTTATAACCTGACGGCGTCAGATTTAATTTCCAGAAATTTTTGAAAGTTTTGTTTTCATAAAAAGTTTTTAAAATCTCCAACTTATAATCTCCAGGAATCTGAAAAAATTATCATTCCACAAGCATTATATCCTTATATATAGATTTTTCCCGCCGATGTTATGCAGGTTTTCGTGTTTGTTTTCTCAGGTTTAACAGGTTATTTTGGACAAGGAGATGTTTTTGGAATCAAGCTTATGGCGATGCATTAGTCATGGAGCTTCAACATTCTCTTTGGAGGAAGATTTAACCGTGTAATTTCATTATCCACCGAGCGAATCAGGGGAGTATTTGATTTCATTCTTTTACTTTTTGCTTTTACATCTTATTATTTGAACATTGGGGACAATGTTCATCTTAAGTGTAAGGGAGGGTAAAAGTACGATTTTAGAGAATACAATTGCGCTTGATTTTTGTTTGTTTAATAGTAGATGTGTAATAAAACTGAGAGAAATACTTGTTAAGGTAATTTTAGTGCCAAATTTAAAATTTTTTACAACATATAGGAGTGAAACTTTGATCTTAATGAGCGTCTCACGGATAGGAGTTATATGACTAGCACAAAAACCGTACCACTAAAAAAATTTTCCACCCCCAAATATGTGAGGTTCGCCCCTAGAATTGGTAGGAAAAGCATTTATGCTATGATGTGTGTACCGGTAGCACTTAGATTCTAGAACTTGCGTTTGGACCATTCCAAGGCCACAAGTGAGACTACATTCGTGTAGTTAGATTTACTACATGATAAGAGGCATTAGGATTAACCCATTGTTTTACACCTGTGTTTTTGTTATAATTACGTTGGCTACATTGGTCAAGTAATTCTCCCACACCCTTTGCGTTGTACTCATTTTTAGTACACGATACCCCTAGTACACCCCTCAGAGCCTATCTTTTCGTTTCGACCTTTAAGCATTTTACTTAAAGGAAGAATTTGTTTACACCCCACTAAAATGTACACCCAAATCGCCTTAGCCTACCTTGTATGCACTCATCTTTAGTGCATTATTGTTTCAACATTTGTTTAAACCCAAGTTAATTATCTAGTTGATTACATGGTTGCTAAGTCGAGTCATATCCTTGTACATATTGTTTTGGGACGATTGGGACTCATGGGTAAAGTACTAGTGTAATGGAGTAATGGGGAAGAACATCATTTATTACCCCCATATGTGCTAAATATTTTAAAAGTACTCCAAGTTTTTCAATTATCTTAATTCGAGTCATTAGATTAGTATTTGTAAAGTTATGTAAAAATTCAAGTGTAAGGGGAATGCAATGCCCCTATGATGTATTATTTTGGATGGTAGGGCAAAAGTGTATGCAAAAAAAAAAAAAAAAAAAAAAAAAAAAAAAAAAAAAAAAAAAAAAAAAAAAAAAAATCAAGAAAAATACAAAAAAAATGAGAAAAAGAAAAGTAGAAAAAACATACGGACTACCATCCCGTTTCATTTTATGTTTATTTTATGTTTTTGTTATTTTGTTTTTAGCTTAAGATTGAGTCTAGTCTTGGCTTAGCAACATTGTATAGTACATGTAATTGATCAAGATTTTTAACTCGCCACCAGTAAAATATCCCGTATCCAACAAAACCGTGTTTTCCTTTTCCCTACACCTAACGTTATAACCCATTTAAAAGCCCTCTTTGATAGTTTATCTTAGGTGCTTACGCCTAGTGGAGGAGGTTTTCGATCCTTTCCCAAGCCTATGGTAATCTATTTGCTATGACAGGTAGTGAGAGATATTTTCCGTTTTCATTTATGAGATTTATTTTGATGACACTTGAGAGATGTGAGTATCTAAACACTACTTGTGAGGTGCTAGTTTATAATCTCCGTGCTTATTATGATTGAAGTGGAACGATTATTTGTTGTAATTACTTGTATGTTTGCATTAAATGACCCCTAGCTTGTAGTTTGATTAGAATAAAAGCGCATTTGCTTGAGGACAAGCAAATCTCAAGTGTAAGGGTATTTGATGAGGCGAAAAGTGTACCGCTTTTAAGGGGTCATTTAAGCCTTAAATCGTATTTATTTGATCAAATATTGCCCTAAATCGTTCCTTTTGTCATTTTAGGTACTTTTGAGGAGAAATCTGGAAAAGGAGGCATTTTGGACGTTTTTGGAGCATTAAAGTGAAGAAAACGGCAAAGTCTCAAAAATCGGCTAAAAGTTACTCTTGACGGCGTCACAATTTACTCTGGACGGCGTCATGCTTTGGCAAGAAAAGTTGGACGTGAAATTTACTCATGATAAGCCAGTGAAAATAGCATGTGAAATCTGACGGCGTCACGCTTTAACTTGATCAAGGGCGTCACGGCTTAAATCATAAGGGGACGGCGTCACGTTCACGAGCTGACGGCGTCAAGCCTTGATAAGGCAGAATGGATTTTTGAAGAGCTAAAGAGGGACGGCGTCAAGAAGGTCATCCGGGAACCCTAAAAGCGGCGAGGTGACGGCGTCACACTACATAAGGTGACGCCGTCAGATCCAAAAATCTATATATAGTTTTCTAATCTTTTGTCATTAAAGGAGGGCTTAGTGTGTGGAATTTTGGGATAAAACCCTAAGACGATTTTAGCTACTTTTTCAGGGCTTTTTGCCTTGAGATCTTCCATGTTTCATTGAAAGATAAGTTATCAATTAATCATTCAATATGTCTATGTGTTGTTTGATTCTATCTTATTCTTGTCTTTTGTTTAACATGTTAGGCTAAATTTATCTTGTGTTTGCTTAGATCTAATGAAACCTAGCTATTGATTATTGGTTGTTAGTGTGTTGTTAGTTGTATTGGATGATTGTTTATCTATGTTAGGCTTAAGAAAACTGGCTAACTTCCTATTCGGTAACTTGCTTGAACGTCTTAAGAAACATGAACCAAACGCGTACTAAAGGTTTTTATGGTTGTATTTAATGCACAAGCGAATTCTAGTGATCCCATGTTAGGAGCTTCCTAGCCGGCTCGACATAGGAGTGAAGTAGGAGCTTGTAGAGTTGGGGAAGTAAGTACGCCACCCCACGAATGGTATTAAGGAATACACCCGTCATCCACGCGACTAATACACACTAATTAACCGGTAAAAGATAGCTAGGGAGTAAGGAAATCTAAGTAAACACATTTCTCTACACATAAGTTTCTCACCACATTTCATTTTTGTTATTTTATTTTATTTGCATTCGTAGTAATTTGGGTTAGTTGACTAGCAACTAATTCCGCCCACTCCTTCAAAACCCGAGATTTTACTTGCTTTCATAAAAACTATAAAAACATAAAAAAGAATCTTCCTCAACCCTTAGGCCTAATTAGAGTAGCCTTTCATACCTAACGAACACTATTCCCTGTGGAGAACGATCAATCCCCCGTACTTACCACTACACTATACTACATCGGTCAGGTACACTGCCTGGTGGGGTTGTAAGCCTCTTGAGATCCCTCGAGAGGTAAAACCTGTTGTAAGGTTGCAAAACCACGCATCAAGTTTTTGGCGCCGCTGCCGGGGAATAGTTATTGTTTAGGTTGAATTTTTATTTCTATTAGGTCTACTCACTAGATTCCTTTCTAGTGAGATTTTTATTTTATTTTTCTAGGTTTTCTTTAGTCTATCTATTTTCTTCGTGTCTTTGTTCGTAACCATACCATCCGACATCATGGAAGATGGTAATATCCTTAACCCCCACAACCCACCACCACAACAACCACAACCACCTCCTAGAGCCCGTACTTTAGGAGAGTATTCCCGTCCTAGCCACCATGGCTATCGAAACACCATTGAGCTCACTCAAGGAGCCAATATCACACCCTTGCGATCCGACACCATCCGGTTGGTGCAAAGTGGATGCGCATTCCATGGACTTCGTTCTGAAGATCCTAATCAACATCTCAAGGACTTTCTTAAAATCGTTGATTCTATAGACCTTGATGTTGCCACTCGAGAGACGACCCGATTGCGTCTCTTTCAATTCTCTCTGCGGGACCAAGCTAGTCAGTGGCTAGAACGTCAACCCGCAGGATCCATCACCTCTTGGGATGATCTCACCACTCGTTTCCTTGCTCAGTTTTTCCCACCGGGAAGAACTACCAAGCTAAGGAATGATATCTTGATGTTCCAACAACGTCAAGGCGAAACTCTCTACGAGGCATGGACTCGATTCAAGGACTTACTCCAAAAAGTCCCTCACCATGGCATAGAACTTTGGCTCCAAGTCCAAATCTTCTATGATCATATCAATCTCTCCACGAGGCAAACCATTGACCAAGCGGCCGGTGGCAAGCTACGTGATCTAAGTGCGGAACAATCATGGGCTCTCCTAGAGGATCTTGCTCTTTATGACAACGAAAGTTGGAGTGATCCCCGTGATTTGAATAAAACGGTCAAGGCAATATCTTTGCCTTCGAACAATTCAAGCACTTCCGACCGTAGGATCATAGAACTTGAAGACCAAGTCAAGTTCCTCATGAAATCCTACGAGGCTCCTAAACCTTCAAGCCAAGTGAACAAAATCACTTCTTCATGTGAATTATGTAGTGGTCCCCACGACACTCGTGATTGCATGGAACTCCCCGAACAAGCTTTTGTGGACTACGCATCCTCGCGTACCGATGGAGCGGGAGACAAGTGGTACACTTTCAAACCCGAGCCAAACCATTATGGTGATTCATACAACCCCTCATGGAAAAATCACCCGAACCTTAGGTGGAAACAAAACCAAAACTCACAACAAACCAATTCTTCCAACCCACCTAATCATTTTCAATCAAGCGGTTCCAACTCGAACCGTACTTTCAACAACAATCCTTCCGGCAATGGTAGTACCAATAACTTTGAAGGATTGATGTCTCAATTTATGGCATCTCAAGAAGCTCGTTTAGCCAAGTTTGAAGCCGATTTCAAACAAAAACAAAGCGAGATGACCGATAAGATTGACACCTTGTTGAAAGCCCTCAATGACCGAGAAATGGGAGCACTCCCTAGCAACACGGTCAAGAACCCGAAACTGAACGTCAACGCTATTTCATCGGTTTCGTCCCCTAGTTCTTGTCCACAATATTATTCGGTCAATTCCATGAGCACGTGTTTCAAACAAACCCAAGTCGTTCCAAATGACCAAGAAGTTATGACATCCAAATTGGTCAACAACATAGTTGAAACACCTCCCACTCAAAACCTTGACGAAGAATTCAAGGAGCTCCACCTTGAAAGTCCGGTTGTTGATGTGTTGGATGAGAAGAAGCTCAAATTAGGCGAAAAAGGGACCGCCTTCGTTCAAAACAAGCTACCTAAGAAATTAGATGATCCGGGCTTATTTGTTCTACCTTGCAAGATCGGTAATTCGGAGGCTTATGACACATTAGCCGATCTTGGTTCAAGCCTTAACCTACTTCCGTTACCTCTCTACACCTCTCTAAAAGTAGGAAAACTTGAAGAAACCGAGGTGATAATAGGCTTAGCAGATGGAAGTGTTGCTTACCCGGTTGGAGTAGTTAAGGAAGTGTTAGTGCACATTGGAAAACTAACCATTTTAGCCGATTTCCACGTCCTTGATATGGTTAGCGACCCTACATGCCCCTTGTTGATAGGTAGAGGATTTTTGGCGACCGCTAGTGCTATGATTGATTGTAAGGAATCCAAGATAGCGGTAGGAGAAGGAGATACTTGGTCTGTCTATGATGTTAAGAAACATGCCTATGATACTAGTGAGGAACCAACACCACATTGGCTAGAATCAAATAGGAGACCATCTAGATATGGACCTTGGATTGATAGAGACTTCATAGGACCCCAACGCCCATTTTACCTAGAAGAGGACTTTGTTAACCGAACGCATTCGGTGGAGCAACTCTTGGCTAGGGACACCGAATTGGATCCATTTGAAGACCCTCTAGTTTTTAGAAAGATGATTGATTTCCTAGGAGTTCTGCCAATTAACCTAGGAATGAATAAGTGGATTTGTGAGGAAGATGATCATAAGTGGAATTGGGATAAACCACCCAAAGATGGAGATGGGTCATGGCATATTAAGATGACGTTGTATGACCCGGATGGAGAGAAGTTTGAAAAGATATATCGTACTAAGCGAACCAATAGGAAACTTCAATCCAAGCTTAACCCTAAAGACGTCCTTGATGACGAGCTTACTTACATAGGGTAGCTTGACTTTGAGTCTAGCTACAAGACTCGTTAATAAAGAAAAGCGCTTCTTGGGAGGCAACCCAAGCTTTATTTGTTTTATTTGCTTTGTGTGTTTATTTATTTGCTTGTTTGATTTTATTTCCCGTATGTGTGTTTAATTTTTATCATTATTGATTCATGTTCAAAACTAATTTGTGAAAATGCTTTATGTTGTTTTTAACTTCGTCTTAACTACATATAAAGGTATTTTGCAAAAGATAAGTGTAAGGGAAATCTAAATCGGTTTATTAGAACACAAATTAACATGAATCATAATAATAATAAATTAACATACATATTAGTGTTTGTTTGAGTCAAATGCTTGTATCGAGTCATAATGATGTTTTGCAGGATTTCCAGGAAGTAAGGTAAAGGTTTTTCCAGAAATTTTCCGGAAACTTAAAACGAAAATTTTTGTCAGGTCATTTCTGACGGCGTCAGGGGTTATAACCTGACGGCGTCAGATTTAATTTCCAGAAATTTTTGAAAGTTTTGTTTTCATAAAAAGTTTTATTAAAATCTCCAACTTATAATCTCCAGGAATCTGAAAAAATTATCATTCCACAAGCATTATATCCTTATATATAGATTTTTCCCGCCGATGTTATGCAGGTTTTCGTGTTTGTTTTCTCAGGTTTAACAGGTTATTTTGGACAAGGAGATGTTTTTGGAATCAAGCTTATGGCGATGCATTAGTCATGGAGCTTCAACATTCTCTTTGGAGGAAGATTTAACCGTGTAATTTCATTATCCACCGAGCGAATCAGGGGAGTATTTGATTTCATTCTTTTACTTTTTGCTTTTACATCTTATTATTTGAACATTGGGGACAATGTTCATCTTAAGTGTAAGGGGAGGGTAAAAGTACGATTTTAGAGAATACAATTGCGCTTGATTTTTGTTTGTTTAATAGTAGATGTGTAATAAAACTGAGAGAAATACTTGTTAAGGTAATTTTAGTGCCAAATTTAAAATTTTTTACAACATATAGGAGTGAAACTTTGATCTTAATGAGCGTCTCACGGATAGGAGTTATATGACTAGCACAAAAACCGTACCACTAAAAAAATTTTCCACCCCCAAATATGTGAGGTTCGCCCCTAGAATTGGTAGGAAAAGCATTTATGCTATGATGTGTGTACCGGTAGCACTTAGATTCTAGAACTTGCGTTTGGACCATTCCAAGGCCACAAGTGAGACTACATTCGTGTAGTTAGATTTACTACATGATAAGAGGCATTAGGATTAACCCATTGTTTTACACCTGTGTTTTTGTTATAATTACGTTGGCTACATTGGTCAAGTAATTCTCCCACACCCTTTGCGTTGTACTCATTTTTAGTACACGATACCCCTAGTACACCCCTCAGAGCCTATCTTTTCGTTTCGACCTTTAAGCATTTTACTTAAAGGAAGAATTTGTTTACACCCCACTAAAATGTACACCCAAATCGCCTTAGCCTACCTTGTATGCACTCATCTTTAGTGCATTATTGTTTCAACATTTGTTTAAACCCAAGTTAATTATCTAGTTGATTACATGGTTGCTAAGTCGAGTCATATCCTTGTACATATTGTTTTGGGACGATTGGGACTCATGGGTAAAGTACTAGTGTAATGGAGTAATGGGGAAGAACATCATTTATTACCCCCATATGTGCTAAATATTTTAAAAGTACTCCAAGTTTTTCAATTATCTTAATTCGAGTCATTAGATTAGTATTTGTAAAGTTATGTAAAAATTCAAGTGTAAGGGGAATGCAATGCCCCTATGATGTATTATTTTGGATGGTAGGGCAAAAGTGTATGCAAAAAAAAAAAAAAAAAAAAAAAAAAAAAAAAAAAAAAAAAAAAAAAAAAAAAAATCAAGAAAAATACAAAAAAAATGAGAAAAAGAAAAGTAGAAAAAACATACGGACTACCATCCCGTTTCATTTTATGTTTATTTTATGTTTTTGTTATTTTGTTTTTAGCTTAAGATTGAGTCTAGTCTTGGCTTAGCAACATTGTATAGTACATGTAATTGATCAAGATTTTTAACTCGCCACCAGTAAAATATCCCGTATCCAACAAAACCGTGTTTTCCTTTTCCCTACACCTAACGTTATAACCCATTTAAAAGCCCTCTTTGATAGTTTATCTTAGGTGCTTACGCCTAGTGGAGGAGGTTTTCGATCCTTTCCCAAGCCTATGGTAATCTATTTGCTATGACAGGTAGTGAGAGATATTTTCCGTTTTCATTTATGAGATTTATTTTGATGACACTTGAGAGATGTGAGTATCTAAACACTACTTGTGAGGTGCTAGTTTATAATCTCCGTGCTTATTATGATTGAAGTGGAACGATTATTTGTTGTAATTACTTGTATGTTTGCATTAAATGACCCCTAGCTTGTAGTTTGATTAGAATAAAAGCGCATTTGCTTGAGGACAAGCAAATCTCAAGTGTAAGGGTATTTGATGAGGCGAAAAGTGTACCGCTTTTAAGGGGTCATTTAAGCCTTAAATCGTATTTATTTGATCAAATATTGCCCTAAATCGTTCCTTTTGTCATTTTAGGTACTTTTGAGGAGAAATCTGGAAAAGGAGGCATTTTGGACGTTTTTGGAGCATTAAAGTGAAGAAAACGGCAAAGTCTCAAAAATCGGCTAAAAGTTACTCTTGACGGCGTCACAATTTACTCTGGACGGCGTCATGCTTTGGCAAGAAAAGTTGGACGTGAAATTTACTCATGATAAGCCAGTGAAAATAGCATGTGAAATCTGACGGCGTCACGCTTTAACTTGATCAAGGGCGTCACGGCTTAAATCATAAGGGGACGGCGTCACGTTCACGAGCTGACGGCATCAAGCCTTGATAAGCCAGAATGGATTTTTGAAGAGCTAAAGAGGGACGGCGTCAAGAAGGTCATCCGGGAACCCTAAAAGCGGCGAGGTGACGGCGTCACACTACATAAGGTGACGCTGTCAGATCCAAAAATCTATATATAGTTTTCTAATCTTTTGTCATTAAAGGAGGGCTTAGTGTGTGGAATTTTGGGATAAAACCCTAAGACGATTTTAGCTACTTTTTCAGGGCTTTTTGCCTTGAGATCTTCCATGTTTCATTGAAAGATAAGTTATCAATTAATCATTCAATATGTCTATGTGTTGTTTGATTCTATCTTATTCTTGTCTTTTGTTTAACATGTTAGGCTAAATTTATCTTGTGTTTGCTTAGATCTAATGAAACCTAGCTATTGATTATTGGTTGTTAGTGTGTTGTTAGTTGTATTGGATGATTGTTTATCTATGTTAGGCTTAAGAAAACTGGCTAACTTCCTATTCGGTAACTTGCTTGAACGTCTTAAGAAACATGAACCAAACGCGTACTAAAGGTTTTTATGGTTGTATTTAATGCACAAGCGAATTCTAGTGATCCCATGTTAGGAGCTTCCTAGCCGGCTCGACATAGGAGTGAAGTAGGAGCTTGTAGAGTTGGGGAAGTAAGTACGCCACCCCACGAATGGTATTAAGGAATACACCCGTCATCCACGCGACTAATACACACTAATTAACCGGTAAAAGATAGCTAGGGAGTAAGGAAATCTAAGTAAAACACATTTCTCTACACATAAGTTTCTCACCACATTTCATTTTTGTTATTTTATTTTATTTGCATTCGTAGTAATTTGGGTTAGTTGACTAGCAACTAATTCCGCCCACTCCTTCAAAACCCGAGATTTTACTTGCTTTCATAAAAACTATAAAAACATAAAAAAGAATCTTCCTCAACCCTTAGGCCTAATTAGAGTAGCCTTTCATACCTAACGAACACTATTCCCTGTGGAGAACGATCAATCCCCCGTACTTACCACTACACTATACTACATCGGTCAGGTACACTGCCTGGTGGGGTTGTAAGCCTCTTGAGATCCCTCGAGAGGTAAAACCTGTTGTAAGGTTGCAAAACCACGCATCATAAACATTATTGGTCACTCTTTGTTTAATTCGATGTGTGACTAAATATTATAAAATGCCACACAAACTAAAAATTCATGTGACCATTGGATGAACAATAGTCACGCAAAATACACATTTCTTCACTTTAAACAGCATATGGCCACACTTATTAACACTTTTGGTCATTTTTTGCTTAATTGTATGTGACTAAATACCAAAAAAAAAAAAATATGCTTTGCGTGACTAAATATTACAAAAGCCACACAAACATAAAAATCATGTGACCATTGGATGATCAATAGTCACACAAAATAAACATTTTTTCACTTTAAACAGCATATGGTCACACTTATTAACACTTTTGGTCACTTTATGCTTAATTGTATGTGACTAAATACACCCAAAAAATATCTTTATGTGACTAAATATTACAAAATGCCACACAAACTAAAAATTCATGTGGCCATTGGATGAACAATAGTCACACAAAATACACATTTCTTCACACTAAACAGCATATGGTCACACTTATTAACACTTTTGGCACTTTATGCTTAATTGTATGTGACTAAATACCGAAAACAAATATGCTTTATGTGACTAAATATTACAAAAGGCCACACAAACATAAAATTCAAGTTGACATTGAATGATCAATAGTCACACAAAATACATATTTTTTCACTTTAAACAGCATATGGTCACACTTATTAACACTTTTGGCCACTTTTTGCTTAATTGTTTGTGACTAAATACCCAAAACAAACATGCTTTGTGTGACTAAATATTACAAAAGGCCACACAAACATAAAATTCAAGTGGCCATTGGATGAACAATAGTCACACAAAATACATATTTCTTCACTTTAAACAGCATATGGTCACGCTTATTAACACTTTTGGCCACTTTCTGCTTTTTTGTATGTGACTAAATACCCAAAACAAACATGCTTTCTGTGAATAAATATTACAAAAGGCCACACAAACATAACATTCATGTGGCCATTGGATGATCAATAGTCACACAAAATACACATTTCTTCACTTTAAACAGCATATGGTCACACTTATTAACACTTTTGGCCACTTTTTGCTTAATTGTATTTGACTAAATACCCAAAACAAACATGCTTTGTGTGACTAAATATTACAAAAGGCCACACAAACATAAAATTCAAGTGGCCATTGGATGAACAATAGTCACACAAAATACATATTTCTTCACTTTAAACAGCATATGGTCACGCTTATTAACACTTTTGGTCACTTTATGCTTAATTGTATGTGACTAAATATACAAAAAAAAAAAAAAAAAAAAAAAAAAAAAAAAAAAAAAAAAAAAGAAAAAAAAGCATGCTTTGTGTGACTAAATATTAAAAAAGGTCACACAAACATAAAATTCACGTGGCCATTGGATGAACAATAGTCACACATTAAATTGTATGTGACTAACTCCAAAAAAACAACACACATTGTGTGACTACATCATCACAAACGTCAGATGTATTATATATTCATGTGGCCACAGGACGGGAAATAGTCACATAAAATACATATTTACTTGAATAAATCATCTCAAATATCACATACATTATATATTTATGTGGCCAAAGGTCGAACAATAGTTACTCTCAAAAAATATTTGTGTGACTATAAAGTGTTTACGGTCACTGATACTGATTAATCCAACAAAACTTGTGCCTAATTTGTCACACATATTTGGGTTTTGGTCACTCTTATTCAATGAAAACGGCCACAAGCTAAACAATGTCACCATATGCCACCTACGGTGGCGCGACCATTGGTGACACACACCAAAAAAACGTGTGTGACTATATGCATGTCGTCACACATTTTTGGAGTGACTGATACGACTTTTTGTACCAGTGTAGGTATGTGCCTTTTATATATCCATCACATGCTTAATGGATGGGCTTTCTATGGGCTTTAGTGATGGACTTGGTTTACTTTTCCTTTAAAAGTCTTACACATTATAACTACTATTCTATTAAGTAACTAAGTCCACGAGCCCAATAACTAATAAAACTTATACATTCTATGACACGTTACAAAGATCCTAGACATAGAATGACCAACACTTTCTTAATGCTAACAATCTCCCCCTAAGGGGTGGTCATTCAAATGATGCTCCACATGATTAGGTTTTCGTTCTTCTTGATCTTAAACTTTGTGTGGTGTCATAGATTAGACTTGATTCTTCATTCCTTCATGCTTTGTGATCTTTGATTAATGACTTATAATCGTTCTTGCCTTTGATCAACATCTTCTTATGATTTGCCGTATCGTCTTCTCCATCACACTCATACTTCTTGGTAAGAATTTGAACTTCATACTTATGTCTTCCTTAATTGGTTCATGAACTTGTTCTTTACTTCTTGATTAGCTCTTTGACTTTGAGATAACTCATTGTCTTTAACTTAATCTCTTTGTCTAGAACGTTCTTCACTTAAGCTTGTTGTGGATGAACTTCATAAGTATGAGTATGTAGAGGTGAAGATGTTTGATATCTGAAATGATGGTGGTAAATGGCATTTCCTACAAGGGACTATCGTCAGTACCTGCATAAAAATGTTAGATGAAATCACCAATCGATCATCATTGACTTTTCTTAGAGAATAGACCACTACGATTGTTTTACTGATGAATGTCTTGATTACATTCACCTTGATAGATAAGGCAAGATCCATAGATCTTATAAAAGACTCTTATACAACATGTGTCCTTTTTGGCGAACACAAGTGTATGATGTTGGAAGTGTATCCTAAGAGCTCTTTTGATGAATCTCACAGCTCTAGAATCGATTAAGTGCGTTTTGGTTTTAGTCATCGGAGGCATGGAGCAGAGGGCCTCCTTTTCAATATCAACACATCTCGGAGTGAGAGGTCGATAGATTATGCAAGGTTCTCTGTGAGAAATGAAACACATATCTTTTAAGAGATACTTTAGTGGCTAAGAGGGGTTGTACAGCACGTCACTAGTTCCATGACATCTTGTCATCAATACAGGTATCATTTTTGTGATGACCGATAGCAGATGTATTAGGGGTGAGCGCGGTTCTGGAACCGCAAAGAACCGAACCGGAACCGCGAGAACCGAGAACCGCAAAATACATATATTAGGAACCGAGAACCGGACCGAAGAGCGTGGTTCGGTTTCGGTTCGGTTCCGGTTCCGGTTCGGGTATTTCGGTTCTACCCGATTGGAACCGAATTTTTTTTAAAAGTAGCCAAAAATTCAACATTTTTTTTATGTTTGCACGCATTTGCGTCTAAAGCGTAAATAGTATTGAACGATTAAAGTATATAGCCGAATATATTTTGAAAAACACGTTGTCGTTAAATGCCTTTAACCCATTTACAAATGATAAATTTATTTGTGCCTTTAACACACAATATTGCCATTGCTAAAATTGCTTCTTTAAACTGAAACAGAGTTGTAGATACTTCACTTAATGTTAAAAACAAGTAGAGCCACATCTAATGCAAGCAAAGACTTGAAAGGTTCTAGATAAGTATAGGCAAATGAGCAATGAGCATAGGATAGAGGACTGAAGTCGTGATAAAGTAAAGCTGTTGGTATTATTTCGTTTTTTCCTTTGGCATCAAACTCAAGATCAACAGATAGATGTTCATTAACTACATTTTAGTTTTTTTTCATCTCAATATTAATTAAAATATAACAACCCCACTACGTCACAAATACAAAATGCAATGATTAGTTGGAGAACTGAAAGTAGATATACATTGTAATATTGGGCGGTTCTTCGGTTCCGGAACCGAAACCCGCGGTTCGGACCGAACCGAACCGAGAACCGAAATTTAAAATATCCAAGAACCGAGAACCGGACCGCGGTTCTAAAATGCGGTTCGGGTTGGGTCGGTTCCGGTTCGGTTCTCGGTCCATTTGCTCACCCCTAAGATGTATTGACCCGGTTTCTGCCCTAAGTTTTCATGGAGGGCTATTTCTTTTCACCCTTTCATAAACTTTTCTTTTTAATTCTTCAACCTCTTCTTTCTCCTTTCATTACTTTACTCCTTTTTTCAATCATACCTAAGGACTTCTAATTCTAATCTATTGGAATTGTCCTTGGCTAGATCCCTCCGGCTCTGGCGGATCATAGGACATAAACCTAACCATAATCACCTTATTACTCCATGATTATCCTAGGTTCATTGATCACATGCCATAAAACCTTTTGTGAAAAATCTCTCAAAGTGTTTATGAATATAAAACACATTTTGTTAACACTTCGAGAGCTTTGCATTTTCTGAAATACTCCCCCTTCACATGTGCTTATGCGTTTTAAGATAGATTTACACATGTTGGGTAGAGCTCGCACATTTGAATTGATCGATTTTCAGTGAACATGACCAATTCGAGACACGCTTACATCACTAGTTAGACTAGCTTGAAATTATTACCCGTCCTGGTCAAGTTCAAAGAAAGTCTCTCGAGATGGTACACTCTACTCAGACAAGTCCTATTTGAGACACACTTACATCACTGGTTAGACCAGCTTGAAATTATTACCTGTCTAGGACAAGTCTTTTCGATTACTGACATTTAAGCTTCGTCAATTCGTTGGTTATATCTGAGTCGAGCTCATTTTAGATTCTACTACGATCTTTAAACATTTTTTATCACATTTTAATCATGTCTTCTCGCCCTCAAAAATGGCATATTCATGATATTTTTTATATCAACCGATTAATAGAAAAGCTTTTGGAGAGAGAGACGGATTTGTTTTGCATGAAATCGGAACATTTTGGTTTTTATACTCCCCCTTAATGAAAGCATATTTTAAAACATAAAGTTTAAAATTCTTGAATAAGGGCTTGTAGGGATTTCTCTTTTTGAAGAACGAGTTATGTACTAAAAATGTACATAAGTCTTTTTGTTGAAACGAGTTTTTGTTTGAAATCTTTTCGTTTATTTATACTCGAACTTTGTGAAAATGATTTCGTCTTTAAAAATACAAGTCCTGATCTGAAATAATCAGAAGTCATCATTTAAGTCCGGGTTTCATATTGAAGTATACGAAAGCCATAGAGATTTTTAGGATAAGTGCTCCAGAACTGATGTGTCCAGAAGCCATTGGATATAAGAAATTTAGATAAATGACATGTTTTAGAAAACATTTTAGTGAACTCTCGCTCAAGCATCTATACATGTCCGTATCATTGTTGAATGACATTTCTAGAAACGTACAGAATATCGATTATACGAGAGACATGTTGTGAGAAGAATAATTTTTGATTTTATCGATTTTATATTGTTTTTGTATTTTTGGAAATTTTCTATTTCTGTATTTTGTTTTTGTTGGTTTTTCAAATTTTGTATTTTTGTTTTTCAAAAAAAATATTTACAGCGAAGAATTGAAGAAAGAAAAATTAAGTCTGGACGAGTAAAAGTGGAGTTAAGAGTGGAATTAGATAAGGATTTCCACATGCCATGTTGGCATAAAGTTCTTCTTTTCCACATCGGGTGTATGAACCCTCAACACTTTCACAAGTACCTACATCCACAAAAGAAGAATTTGCACAAATAACAGTGTTAGAAGTACATGTTTCCTCACATTGAGGGTGTTCACTATCAACGGTTGTAGTGGTGTCTACTTTCTTATCCTGGTGATTTTTACTATTATTTGTCTTGGTGCAGCTATCAAGAATCTTCCTTGTGGGAATCCATCTAAGACCAACTGTGTTATAAACTTTTCCCGTGGGAGTCCACCTAAGGCAAGAGCTAGGAGTTGTTTTCTTATCAGATGCAGCGGAAGTCTCATTTTGAGAAAAACTACATCCTGTAGAGATCCACCTATTAGGTTTCTTAGCCTTTTGATTCGTATCAACGGGTTTGTTTCTATATGGTGTCTTAGTGGATTGTGTCTTAGCACGTGAATTTTCTTTCTTGATATACTGTGCAACACATGCATCATGATTAGCTGAAAAAACACATTTTTGACATGTAGGACAGACAAATTCAACATTTTTGTTTAAAATAGTAATCTTAACTTTGTCACTGTAGTCATTTGAAAATTGTTGCTTGTTCGAAGAGGAATTTGAATTCTTAGTGTTGCATTCTACGTGCATAACATTTTCTTTTAAGCAACTACTCTTAGATGCAAGCCAATCCCTAGTCTTTTGTTGATTATTCCTAGGTAATGGTTTAATACTACTAGCAGAGCCTTGGAATCTTGTAGAATTCATCACCCTAGGTTTGGCACCTAAAATTCCGTCTTTTTGAATCTGTGCTTTTTTCCTAGATTCTTCTAGATAGTGATTGTGGACCATGTCGTTAGAACCAACATATTCCTTAACTGGATTTTTTGTCATAGTCCGTGTACTATTCCTAGAAAGATCAGTTTTAATGACTTGTGGTTCCTCAACAAACGCTTTTTCTTTTTCAGCACCTTTTTCATCAATCTTTAATATTCTTTTTTTGATGGGCAAGGAATGTGGAGTGATTGGTTTTGACAAATCATTTTTCTCATTGACTTTTGGAACAACCTGAGAAATAGACATTTTTGGTTTTTCAACCGGTTTTGAAGTATTTGGTTTCTCCGGAGTCGATGATTTTGCAAACTTAGTATCCACACCCTTCCCTTTTAGATTGTCTAGCTGAGCTCTCAAAAGATCATTTTGCTCTTTCATGTCCTTGTAGGCACGCTTATACGACAGTTTGTCATACTTGCATTCCTTAATTTTTCGTTCAAGTTGTTTAAAATAGGACAAGTTTTCTTTTTCAAGCTTTATGAGAGCATTTTCATATTTTAAAACAATTTCGGAGGTCTTAGCTCACAATATTTCATCGTCTTCAATAGAATATATTTCTAAAATGATGGACATAATATCGGTAGACATAAAGACTTCGAAGAGAGAATCATTTATATTTTCCAAAATTTTTATGTGTTCAAAACATTCATTAACTTCCTTTACCAGGGATTTGTGCTCCTTGACAAAGTCAGCTATTTATTTCAAAAATGCTTGTTCAAAATGAATTACTCTCGCATTGATGTTATTAGTGGAGTAGCGATTTCTATTTCAAACACCTTTTTCATTTCTGCATGAAAGCTGGAATGCCAGTTGTTAATATTGATAGTAGTTTTAGACTTAACAATCCCTTAAAGTGTTTCAATTCTCTTTTTAACATCATCTAGAAATCCTCTAGCAACACTTGTGTTAATAGGATTGTTCGAAGACATTTGTTCCATGTTTGAAATAGTTTTAGAGACAACTTTTTGTTTTGAAAACAGTTTTGGGACAACTGGTTTTTTGGAAAATTTTGGTGTTTGTTTTTGTGAGACAAAATTAACTCCAGAAAGTTTGTTAAGTTTATCGTAATCAATTGGTTTTATCTCTGGGTTCTTTTGTTTCATTTCAATTCGACTCTCTTCAACAAGCTCTATCGTTTCCTTAGTATCCCGAATAGCGGGAGAATCATGTTTAGCATATATTACATTTACATTGTATAAAACATTATGTTCTTTCTAAGCTTTCTTGAGAGTATAAGGATTTTCACAACCGATAGCCATTTTCTTCATTGTAAGTAAAAATTGATTTGGATCATTAATAAGAATATGAATGGTTTGACTTGAATGACCCGTTTTCACAAGCAAATTTTCCAACTTTTTGATTGTTTCTTGTTTCTCAATGATTTCATCAAGAAGATCATTTTCTCGTTTTGAAAAACCTGCTTTCAACTGTTTCTTTTCTTTTTCAATATCAGAACAAGTTGATTTTTGTTTAGAAAGTTGGTTTTTCAAATCAGAAATTTCCGCGTTTAAGGATTTTATTTTCATGTGTGAATTAACATCAAGTGTGTCAAACTTGATTTGTAATTGTTTTTCCCTTGAAATGGAATTTTGATAACCAGTTTCTAATTTTGACTGTCGTTTTTTATGAAACTCAAAAGCTTTTTCGTTTTCCTTATACCTCTCAAGCTCAACTATCATTTTCTCATTCGCGGCCTTAACATCGTGATTGACCATTTTCACTTTCTCAATTTCAATGCTACAATTATTAAATAATGATTCAAAGAAAGCACGGGTTTCCTCATCATTAGCACCATTCTGTGCATCTTGAACTCCATTAGGATTCATATTTGGAGATTCACAGTTGACATTGTTATTAACATGCTCCCCTACATATGTGTCATAATTAGGTTCGGGAGGTACAGAATGTGGCTTCTCATGAGCAAAAGGATTAACATCATTACTATAATTTTGTACCTCATGGAGTGGTTCTGTATCATAAGTAGGAGGTGTTTCAGAATCACTACTTGATGTTGGTGCCTGCTGATTGGCCATAAATATGTAGTTTCCATTGAGATCTGCTGCATTCTCCGCTGCACTTGCTGTAACCATGAAGTCGTATTCCTCAGCGGTCAACAGTATTCCCGACTATTCTTTCTTAGCTAGCATCAACATGTACTGGATCTTTTGTACCTTCATCATTGTATTTACATTGTAATCTCTACCAATATCACTACTGTGAATGTCAGATGTAGGTTTCTGAATTGTAGTCATAAAACAATCATTCCCATTTTGATTAACCACATTATGATTCACAATCTGATCCATTTGATTTCCAGCATACTGCCCTGCATTTTGCATCTGATTCCCCATCTGTATACTCGTAGCATTTCCTTGCTGATTCTCAATAACTTCATCCATTTGTCCTTCTTGACCCATATATATACTTGGTTGAGCAAACTGCGTATTGTTAGTGTACGATGAAATCCATTGGTTGTTGTTATGTGGTTTGATGTTTAATGCCCTGAAGAATGAAGCAAAAGCATTTGTCAAAGCAGTTGTGATATTGTCTTACTGAGTTGCCATTGATGAAGTTATGTGTGATAAAATTGATCTTGGATCGTTTCAGCGATAAAGAAGTTGAGTTTGTTGTAAGTTAATGCAAGTTGTTGTAGTGAAAATTTGGTCTGAAAACTTAAAAACGTCGATAATTTCTTTTCGAAGTGGATCTGGGCCTCGAAGGTTCGGATAGATCATTCAACGTGTCGTTCTCCTCGGTCTCACGGTCGTTTTGATAGGTAGTACGTCGAAAACAGAGTTACGGTTCAAAAGTTACGTTTAAAGTTTTGTCAACACTTGCTCGAAATTATTGTCCTTGATTGAAACTTTTCCTTGTTCGAAACTTTTTGACCTTGCTTGAAACTTTTCCTTGTTCGAAACTTTGAAGCTAGTTCAAAATTTTTCAGCTTGTTCGAAATTTTGCGAGCTTGTTCGAAATTTTCAAGCTAGTTCGAAATTTTCTGCTAGATCGAAATTTTGAGACTGGTTCGAAATTTTCAAGCTAGTTCGAAATTTTCAAGCTAGTTCAAAACTTTCTAAGACTTGCTAATTCGTACGAATTGAAAGTTTTTCCAAAATTCGAAGTGGTAATCCACAAATCCTGAAGAAACTGCCTGAAGAGCTAGTTCGAAAGTTTAGGGTTTTAGGACCTAGTTCGAAAAAAGAGGGTTTTAGCTAGTTCAAAATTTTGCCAGAAAATTCAAAACTCTAAAGATTCGACCAAGAAACATTTCTAACCAAGATTTTCTTGTACAACCGACCTTAAAAACAATAAAACTTAAAGAAAGTTGCAAACTTTAACACTTTTAAGCTTGAATAAGCTATCTCAAAATTTTGCAAGAACACAAAAATTACGATTTTCAAAACTCAAATTTTTCAAAAAGCTTTAAACTTTCTTGTTTAACAAGGTTTGTAGTACCTATTTGTAATCAAAAGAGTGCTAAAACCCAAGAAAAACAAGAAGAGGAATCAGCTTTTTTTTAAAAAGTCGAGTAGAAATATTTAAAATATTTCGAACCAAAACATAAGGACTTCTAAATCATTGTTTGGCGATTGATACCACTTGTAAGAACTTAGATCTAGTAACTTATCACACAATATTAAGCAAAGATGGTGGCAAGAGTATATATGTATGTCGTATGGAATAGAAAGAAAAAGAAGAGAAAGAAACTAGAATATATTTCATAAAACACAGACTTACACACTCAAGCACACACCTCAAATGACTAGGTATGTGCCTTTTATACATCCATCATATGCTTAATGGATGGGCTTTCTATGGGCTTTGGTGATGGACTTGGTTTACTTTTCCTTTAAAAGGCTTACACATTATAACTACTATTCTATTAAGTAACCAAGTCAACGAGCCCAATAACTAATAAAACTTATACATTCTATGACGCGTTACAAAGATCCTAGACTTAGAATGACCAACACTTTCTTAATGCTAACAAGTTTTCTATGACAGATTTGGGATCTCTGAATTATTTTTTGGGCATCTCTATTACACGTGACTCTTCTGGGATGTTTTTTTTCTCAGCGCAAGTATGCAGAGGAGATACTTGAGAAGCCTCATATGGTTGGTTGTAACCCAAGTCGGACTCCTGTTGATACTGAGTCTAAATTGGGGGATGACGGTGCAACGGTTTCTGACCCGACATTATATAGGAGTCTTGTAGATTCTCTGCAATATCTTACTTTCACTAGACCTGATATTTCTTATGCGGTACAGCATGTGTGTCTCTTTATGCATGATCCTAGAGAGCCTCATTTTTCAGCCCATAAGTGAATTCTAAGGTATGTTCAGGGTACTTTGGACTATGGGTTATAGTTGTTTTCATCTTCTACTACTTCCTTGGTTGCTTACTCGGATGCGGATTGGGCGGGTTGCCCAACTACTCCGCGCTCCACGTCTGGTTATTGTGTTTTTCTTGGCAACAACTTGCTCTCGTGGTCCTCGAAGTGTCAACCAACGCTTTCTCGTTCTAGTGCCGAGGCCGAGTATCGCGGTGTTGCTAATGCGGTTGCTGAGACATGTTGGTTACGGAATTTACTACGTGAGCTGCATACTCCATTGTCTTCTGCAACGCTTGTCTACGGTGACAATGTCAGTGCTGCCTATTTGTCTTCTAATCCGGTTCAGCATCAACGTACGAAGCACATAGAGATTGATATTCACTTTGTTCGGGATTTGGTTGATGCGGGTAAAGTTAGAGTTCTTCATGTTCCCTCACGTTATCAGTACGCGGATATTTTCACTAAAGGCTTACCATCCGCTTTATTGGAACAATTTCGTTCCAGTTTGAGTGTCCAGTGTCCTCCCACTCAAACTGCGGGGGAGTGTTAGTCGTATGTTTCATAGGCCCAAGATGTCTTTGTATGGGTTAGAGCCCAAGTAGTATTTGGATAGGGTTTATGTATTATATATATGGTTTTGGTTATTCAATAATAGATACGGAACGATATTTACCTTCACTATTGTGATGACAAGTGACCAACCAAATTTTCTTTATCTAATGGAATTCAGTAACCAAATTTATGATGTTAGTGACCCAAAACGCTTTGTCACTAATGACGAGTTTTCTATTAGTCTCATTTTACTACAAAAACCCTTAAGCAGGGCGTGCGAAGTAATATTTCAGTTTTTACAAAGTTCCAGTTGAGACCCCAAGAGCAGAAATCTGCGTTAAAGAAAGAGGTTCTGGTTAATACCTTGTAAACTTTATGAAGTAATAGAAGTTAAAGTTGAACTACAGATATTAAGGCATTGGGCGTATGAATTTACAGGTGATGGAAGATGATTACTAACAAATACAAATGAAAATCACCAAAACTCATAAGAAAAGAAAGAAAGCAAAAAAATAAAATAATAATAAAAAAATAAAATGGTGCAAAGGTGAATTATATTAATAACCTAACTTTTTACAACATAAGTCTAATAGAAACTGATTTGGACATGACCCAAATGAGATACAAAATAGAATACAAACATCCGATATCTGATAGAACTATAAACATATTAGACAAGCCTAAACTCTCATGAACAAATCAAAACATAATAGAACAGAACAGAACAGAGCAGCTTCTTCATGTACATCCAAGCAAAAGAACTGAATTCACCTTTAACAGCACCATACCATCTAACTACATTTCCATAACACCTTCCCACCAAGACCATTCAACTAACATCCACAATGATCATGGTAGGAAAAGGTTAATGGCATCGTTAAGAACCCATATCCCAGGAATAAAATTTTTGCAACTGTTGTAATCCAAAAGGAATAAGCAAAACAAGTTTACTCCGCAACCAGATTAAAGAACAAATTCGGTACAAAAACATATTATAGGATACTATACTACCATTATTATATAAGTTGCCTTGCAATTTCTATATAAAGGCATGTGGTCTTTTGCATTAACTTTAAAGGAACACAACAACAAACCAAACTACTACTTACTGTACGTCCGTACCTTCATGTTAAAGACCTTCACCCAAAAGTGGCACCTTATTCCAATAACACAACTCATGATCTTGCTAATCTCAGCAAAGAAGCATTTCAAATCATAGATCAGCGTGCGTAATTCCAAGCATCCAGCACCAACAATTGCTCCACTAAATAAAACCCCACCCCAAGAAGATGATAAGACACTAATATCTGATGCCCGGGCAGCTGCCGTCATGAGAACTAAAGAGCAAAATGGTTTACAAGGATTTTAGGATAGACAACAATGATGCCAAAATGTACGGTGGGACTGTGTTTGTGGATTAATTATCCAAAAAGGAAGCCTACCCATAAAAGTCTTTTATAGATAGTGCATGTACTAGATGATTGACCCATCCGATGGACGGGCACATGTATTATCCAAAAATCAAAAACAAATCAAGATATGCATTGAAAAGCCTTATATAATCTGTAATCAAATGTACTAAACCATGAAACAGGTACGCGAAATCAATAAGTTTATCAGGATACCACTAATATAATATGCTTTTAAAACTTATATATAAAAAACCAGAAAAATAATAACAGAATATTTCATCCATTGGTGTAGACCCGTCATAGAGCATTTGCGCGCGCGGACACACACACACACAAAATTGAAGTCCTCTTGGACCCTCCATTCACTTTAAAGGCATTGCTTCACTCAGGTTGCATTTCAGTTTTCATTTTTTCTCCATGCTTTTAATCTCATTGGAATGAAATTGTGTCTCGATTTATTAATCTATACGTGCTTTTTCTTTTTGAACGGAAATTTTCATTAAAGCTAGCAAGAAGCTAGAAATGAGATTACATGAGTATTGCACAAGCTAATTTGGGATTGTCATTCCTATCAATTCAACTTGAACATGATTTCCTACTTCTATGAACTATGAAGAATCCATGAGTGAGATAAAATTCTAATCTCATCTCCTAAAGTGTCTTTCCGGGTAGATCTTGGTCAAAGCAAATTCTATTGTGGTAACACCAAATGACCCAACTGGAGGTTCAGACAACCACGTCAAAACAATCCTTTGCCTTGGGGTTGAGATTAACCAAATCAGCCCAAGTGATTAGGAGTTTGAAGATGAAGTCAGATCTACATGTTGGTGATCTGAAATCGAGTAGTGTTATTGGTTGATAAAATTGAGGATGCGTGTTAATGTAATGGTAAAACTGAAGAAATATGTAAAGAACCAATACTCTATTATGTTATGAAAAATGAAACTAGGTTTACCAACATTTCTTTTGGCCATTTCGAATTTTCTTGAGGGTTTAAACAATCTTCACACATGGGTTGTTTTCTTCTTGAACCAAGATGCAAACTTTTTTACTTTGAATAGCATTGAGATTTGCCTTTTTAGCAGAAAGAGACAACAACTCGACAAGAACAAACTTTGGTGCACATGGAGTGATGGAGGTGACGGTTGTGGGAGCCTTAGAGATCCACATTTCTCTTTTTAGTCTTAGTAATAGCATATAGCACTTTTAGAAATTAACGATGGTGAGATCAGTGGCAATGGGAGTTTTCATGTGACAATCACTTTAATTGTTGTTTTCAATTGATAGTTTGTTCTGTTAGTAGCTGTCTTATGCTCTCCATTTTTCAGAGATCCATTTCAAATGCATTGGATTTGCATCTGTTGTTCGGTTTGGAACCATCAGCTGATAATTGAGTATCAGTATCATGTATCTATCATAGTGAGGTTCAACAGATATTATTATATCATTGTATATAATGACGCTAACAAAAAATAACTTCAAGATCAGTAAGATGCTGTATTGTGGGGAATCTCAATTATTGAACTAAAGTGAAGATGCTCTATCTTCTCAAGTATAAGCATCTTTTGACCTGCATGTTTTTGTGTTTGATGATGAGTACTGTTCAAACATTGTTCGAGCATGCAAGCCTTGCAGGTTCCTTTCGTGTTACACGTATTACTTCAGTAGAGAATTACATTCTTTCGGAATGTGTACAGAAATCTTATCTATAGTGGTATATTTATTAGAGTATTTCTACCGCTTTAGCGTAAGTACCAGCATAAATGGATAAATTAAGAAGGGCATTGAAAAAAACATACTTTTAATAATTTTCATAAGATATGATTTTTATTTTGTTCCCCAGTGGGGTTAAGTTGCAACTTCCATAAAAAGCATGCATAAGTACATAGTAAATGATTATACACAAAATTGCTAATGATGTTGTTCACGTATATTACACCTAAGGACTCCAGAAAAATTACGTTTCATTCAGAACTACAATGCTAAAAATTAGGTACTTCTCTAGTTCTCTTTGATTTAGGGACAGATGAACAAAACCGTATTTAGGGACCAACGAACTACTGTAATACTTTAGCGTTTACAAACTTCAATTTGAGACCTCAAGGGCAGGAAATTAAATAATGAAAGAAGTAAGAGCTCAAAATTGACTTTATCAATTAGCTGGCAGTTATAATTTACAACTTATACCAAAAGATTATTATTATCGCATCTGTTGTTATCCACAAGGAATAAGCAAAAAAAGATTATTCCCTAACCAAACAAAAGAACAAAGTTCCGTCAAAAAACGATTATCAAATATCCCAATAATATCATTATTTTTCTAAAACTTGCATCAATCATTCTATATAACGGCATGTGGGCTGTTGCATACACCCCAAAGCAAACAAAACAACTTAGCTAACTACTACGTCCTGTCTCTGCCTTCATAATTTCATATTACATAGCTTCACCTAAAAAATGGCATATCATTCCAGCAACACAGCAGACCTAGCTAATCTCGGGAAAGAAGCATTTGATGACATATATGTTAGAATTTAAATACAATGACATTCAAATAAATAAATCTACAACATCAAACCACATAGCGGAAGCAAAGAATCATAATTAACATATAAATAGATTAACCGAATAATAAAGATAGCGTACCTTTGATCCTAGCAAGAACAAGGATCTAACTTCAATTCTTCTTCTTAAAGAAACAAAGGAATAACGAGAAACCCATTACCGTTTTGTTTATCAATCCAGGATGGTATTAACTAAAGTAAGTTAATTACCAAGGTTTTGTACACACGTACTATAACCAATTAATGTTTGGTGCTAGCAAAAGAACACAATAATTAAACCAAACTATTTTATTTAATACTTAAAAGTCGATCCCCCCCCCCCCCTAAGAGTTGGTCGATCGGTTTTAGCTCAAAAGAAGAAGAAAGAAAACTTAGGGTTATAGTAATAGTGCACAAGGTAAAAAACTAATAACCCTTGAGTTTGTATTTATAGTGAAACTATCTTGGAGCACAAGTTTGGATCGAATAGGGTTTGGCAACTCTAGGCCGATCGGCCCACCCTTCCCCAAGGGTTTCTAGATCATTCTTGAGCCTCTAATTTCACTTACGAACCTTCCTTTATTCACTAACGGTCGTTAGTCAATTCCGTTAATTACTTAACGTCCGTTAGTCGTTATTTCATGTTCAAATAATTAAATACATAACGGTTATACATATTAATTATTTACATTAATCATTCATACGTAAAGTGTGCAATCCCAAGGTCCCGTGTTCGATTCTAGTCATACACGATTTAATATTTTTTTAAAACTCTAACAGCTCCCACTTGAAAATCTATTAAAAGTGTAATGACATTGGTTAGCGTCTAGCAACATGCCAATGCCCCTAGTACAACTCGGGTGGTGGTCTACTGGAAAAACCATTCGATGATTCATCATCATACTCATCTTTTTGTTTCTAATAGAACATTAATAAAGATATGGATATAAGTCATTCTTTATTAATAATTCTGTTTCTCTTTGTTTTCGATTGAGCAAGATTACCAAATCTTCTGAACATATTCAGGGGAGATCTTGGGTGTGGCCACACATACATCTTACTAATCCTACGAGGGGCCCAGCAGTATTAAACTCCAAACAATTTGAAGGAACAAATTATATCTTAACTACGAGCATAACCCACGCACTTTGCAACATTTATGAAAACAATCCTTATAGCTACCAGTTACGTATAGCGGTAAATTGAATCACAGAAATGCACTACATGCATGACAGTTATCTGGCATCTCAAGTCTGAGGATAACTATATTCACATGATTTACTTGATGACAAGATCCATAAAGTAAACTCATGAAGTTGGGATAAGTCCTATATTCAATTCATTGAATATCATGTGAAATTGGTATGACAACGCATCAATATACTTTCAAGTATATTCTACCAATACTCAGATTTGTCTTAGTTTAATGATATTCCCATATCATTAATCGACAACGGACAATTTAGAATATATAAATATATTCAAGGATATAAACATGCAAATACAGGATATATTATTAAGAAAATGACAATCAAACATAACAATTATTTTATTTCATTAAAATAATAACTGTTCAAAAATATCCCATTATCCAAACACTAATCACAGATGGGCATGAAACTACTAGCTAAACGAAGTCCTATGCCTTCAGCATGTTGATTAAGCTTTCCACCAGGTAACGCCTTCGTAAAAGGATCAGCTAGATTGTAATCTGTGTGAACTTTGAGTAACTCGATCTTGCTTATCTCCACTTGTTCTCTAACATAGTGATATCGAATCGGGAAATGTCTGGCGCCCTTCATGATTCCAGGCTCATTGGCAAATGTAATTGTGGCTAAATTGTCACAATACATCTTTATAGGTCTTTCGATTGAGGGCATAATGCCAAGCCCTGAAACGAATTTCCTAATCCAGACAGCTTCCATTGCAGCTTCTGAAGCAGCAATATACTCGCTTTCTGTTGCAGACATCGCTAGAGTACTCTGCTTCTTGCTCTTCCAATCCACAGCTCCTCCATTGATGACAAAGACATAATCCGTCTGACACTTCGTATCATCTTTATCACACTTTCAGAAAGCATCGCAGTAACCTGTAACACACAGTTATGCATCTGGATTTCCCCCATATACTAAAAACATATCCTTCGTAGCTCTCAAATACTTAAGAATATGTTTAACAGCAGTCCAGTGGAGCTCACCTAGATTCTGCTGATAATGACTTGTAATGTTCTGAGCAAACGCCACATCGGGCCTTGTACATCTCACCGCATACATTATAAATCTCACAGCTGAAGCATAAAGGACTCTACTCATGCGTGCCACCTCTTCAGGTGTTGAAGTACAAGCTTTGCAACTCAAGCCATGTTCTACTTGCATTGGCAAATACCCCTTCTTGGAATTTTGCATACTGAATCTCTTCAATATTTTATCAATGTAAGCATTTTGGCTTAAACAAATCAACCGCCTTGATCTATCTCTATAGATCTTGATTCCCAGAATGTATGCTGCTCCTCTTAGATCCTTCATGGAAAAACATTTCCCCAGATAGGCTTTCACCTCATTCAATCTTGGAATGTTCTTACCCATGATCAATATGTCATCCACATATAGCACTAGAAAAATCACATCACTCCCACTAGCTTTGTGATATACACATGGCTCATCGAGATTCTGAGTAAATCCAAACCTTTTGATTTCTTCTTCAAATCTCTTATTCCAATGCCATGATGCTTGCTTCAATCCATAAATGGATCTTTGAAGTTTACATACACGATTTGGAAATTCTGGATTCACAAACCCCTCAGGCTGCTCTATATAGATATCTTCATCTAGGCGACCATTTAAGAAGGCGGTTTTGACATCCATATGCCAAATCTCATAATCATAGTGTGCAACTATGGCTATGAGAATCCTAATAGCCCTAATGTCAGCTACAGGAGAAAAGGTCTCCTCGTAGTCAACGCCATAAGTTTGGGTAAAGCCTTTAGCTACCAAACGGTCCTTATAGGTGTGTACATTGCCATCCATGTCAGTTTTCTTCTTGAAGAGCCACTTACTCCCAACTACCTTGGCATTGGGAAGAAGGTCTACTTCAATTCAGACTTCATTATCTTTCATAGATTGCATTTCCCCATTCATAGCAATCTGCCATTTATCCTTTTCAGGATCATTCATGGCAGCTCTATAATTAGCAGGCTCTCCAAGGTCCCCTAATATAGTTTTCTCTACCTCTACGTTAAGACATAGACGTTCAGGTGCTTTCACAGTCCTTACGGATCTGCGAATGGGAATTACTTTAGGTGGAGGACCCAGACTATCCGGTTCCACAGGAAGTTCGCTAGTGTTTTCAGAAGGTAATGTATCCTCTTGATCATCTTCCAGATCATAGATTATCCCACTGAATTATTGAGATATGAGATCCTTTTCAAGAAAATCTCCATACCTAGCAACAATTACTTTGTTCTTAGGTGGGTAGTAAAAGTAGTAACCCATCGTTTCCTTTGGGTATCCTACAAAGATACACTTTACAGATCTCTGTTGGAGTTTATCTGTTGAGTCACGTTTAACAAACGCCTCACAACCCCAGACCTTTAAATAAGACAAGTTAGGCGTTTTCCTAAACCATAACTCATAAGGTGTCTTATCAACCTTCTTGGTCGGAACCATATTTAATATGTGAATCGCAGATTCCAAGGCATAATCCCAAAAGGATAACGGCAGAATAGTAAGATTAAACATAGACCGTACCATATCCAATAATGTACGATTCCTTCTCTCAAATACACCATTTTCCTGTGGAGTATATGGAGATGTGAGATGCTGGCAATTCCATTTTCACTTAGATAATCTTTAAACTCCTGACTTAGGTATTCACCACCTATGTCGGATCGAAGATATTTAATCTTCTTTCCAAGTTGCAATTCTACTTCAGCTTTAAAGGCCTTAAATATTTCAAACGCCTCATGTTTATGTTTAATAAATAAACATATCCGTAACTGTTGAAATCATCAGTAAAGGTTAAGAAGTAGCTAGCACCTCTCTTTGACACATGTCTAAGTGGTCCACACACATCAGTGTGTATCAAACAAAGTAGATCATCAGCCTTTTCAATACGATTATTAAAAGGTTTCTTTCTCATCTTCCCAGATATACAAGATTCACACTTATCAAATAATTCATCATTGATATTTTGCAAAAGCCCATCACGTTGCAGCATTTGCATGCGAGTCTTGCCTATGTGAGCAAGTCGACAATGCCAAAGATAAGACGAATCCAAGACATTATTGACTCTCTTATTATTGATGCTATACATCTAATTATAATCATTACATTCATTCATATCAATCTCAAAAAAACCATTCACAACAATAGCATTAAAATAAAAAACATTATTTAACGAAACAGAAATTTCATTACTAGAAACAGTATGTTGAAATCCAATATTCAATAAACATGAAAAAGATACCACACCCCTAACAATTGCAGGTGCATAATGACAATTATTCAAATACAGTACTTAGCCCGAAGGCAAAACTAATTTAAATATTCCTATGGCTTCAACAACTGCTTGTGCTCCATTGCCCACTTGCAGAAATTGCTCCCCATAGGCCAGTCTCTTCTCAACTCTAAACCCCTGTAGTGTATTGCAAATATGAATACCACATCCAGTATCGTATACCCAGGAATTTAATTTATGAGTTAATGAATATAATTCAATCATGAAAAAGTTACCTGAAGTACTGGCTTTCCCAGTCTCACCCTTCATCTTTTCACTCGCAACTCCTCGAGATAGAGAGGACAGTTCCACTTCCAGTGTCCCATCTCGTGGCAGTGGTGGCAACCCTGATCCTTCTTGATTGGATTGGCCTTGCTCTTCTAAGGGTACTTCTTGGGCGCAGGCTGATAGGTCACAACTTGTTTGCCCTTGTCAGCTTTACCTTTCCCCTTATTCCCTTGCGGTTTTAGCTTATGAACCCTACCTCCTTGTATGGCTAATACCTGAGGAGTAGGAGCCTTGCCTGGTAAACCCTTTTCATAGTCAACGAGCATTGCGAGCAATTCCGTTACTGTCTTCCCTGAGCAATGCATGTTGTAATTCTGAACAAAACCCTTAAAGTCCTTATTCAAGGACCTATTGATCAAGTTCACACACATTCTCAGGATAAGGATAGTTCATGAGCAATAGTTGGTCCATGTAGCTTTTCATCTCCAACACATAATCACGAATTGGTTTACCTTCCCCGTGCCTACAGCCGTGCAATTGATCTATCAAATCAAACAATTCAACAGCTGGTGGCTTTTCATATATTTTTTTGAGTTCTTCTAGCATATCTTTAGGAAAATAGTTCTCAAACTGCTTTTCTAACTTGGGAACCATACTTCCGAGCATTAGGCACGCAACTTCATTTTGCATATCGAACTCAGACTACCATGCTGCTTTGACTTCATCAGATTCAGTCTCAGCTGGCTGTTCAGGGCAAGGCTTAATCAAATAATCTAGCTTCTTGGACACTCTCAGGACAATCCTAAGTGACCTATGCCAGTCATTGAAATTTGGGCCAGTCAGTTTTTCCCTTTCAAAGTGAGCTTTGAAAGCGGAGCTTAGTACAGCAGTTTCGGGATGAGCCATTTCTACAGAAAAAGTTCAAATATTAATATTCTGATAATACAATTTTTCAAGAAAAGAAAATTACCCAGGAAATATACATATAATCATTTAATTTTCTTGAAAACTAGGATCCAACTTTCCATAGTTTCACCATATCAGTTGATCTGCTAGTAGTGAAAGTACAAAATAAGGTAATCTATCGCTCAATAATCGGAAAAATAATTTTCGACTCCTAGATCATTATGGGAATTACATTTGCCAAAAACAATTTTGCAATGTAAGCATGTTTCTTCCCATCTCATGCTTTAAGTTTCAAGGTCTCACTTACAACTTAATTAAGTCGTCTAATTTAGAAACTGTAAATACTCCATGTCACGGTCTCACGCCATGAAAATTTACCTTGTCATTAATACTTAGGTCAAGGTCTCACTTACGCTAAATTATTAACTCCAAGTGTCTCTTATAATTAGATAGCATGGACTTAAATTTTTAGGGTATTTAAGCTACATAGCTACACCATGAAGCTTTGGGAGAGACTTATTGAGAGAAGATTGAGAAGGGAGACGAGGGTGTCAGAGAACCAATTTAGTTTTATGCCAGGGAGGTCATCGATTGAGGCTATCCACCCTCTCAGAAGTCTCATGGAGAAGTATAGAGAAAGACAAAAGGACCTGCATATGGCGTTCCTTGACCTCGAAAAGGCATATGATAGTGTTCCTCGAGAGTTAATTTGGAGAACTCTAATTGATAAAGAACCCCAAGGAGGCACATCAGAGTCATTAAAGATATATATATGAGGGGGCTAAGACCCGTGTACGGTCTACAATGGGGATCTCAGAGTTTTTCTCTGGGGAAGTGGGACTCCACCAAGGATCTGCCATTAGCCCGTACCTCTTCGCACTGATTCTTGATGACTTATCTCGAGGGATTGAACAGTGCATACCGTGTAGCATGATTTTCGCTGATGACATTGTGTTGGTGGCAGAATCGACGAAAAGGTTAAACAACATACTTGAGCACTGGAGGGAGGCCCTAGAGGACAATGGTCTTCGAGTGAGCAGAGAGAAGACTGAATACATGAGATGTGATTTTGGGAGGATCGAGTCAGGCCACCACAAAGATATGGATATTCGTATCGGTGACCGGATCCTTTCACCCAAAGAGTCCTTTAGATATCTGGGATTGATGATTCACAAATCAAGAAGGATAGATGAGGACGTAACCCACCGGATTAGAGCTAGGTGGGCGAGATGGAGGGCGGCTTCGGGAGTCCTTTGTGACAGGAACGTCCCATTAAAGCTAAAGGGTAAATTTTATATGGTGGCGTTTAGACCGGCTATGTTGTACGGGTCTGAGTGCTGGCCTATCTCCAAAGCCCATGCTAACAGGGTAGAGGTGGCGGAACTGAGAATGCTAAGGTTGACTTGCGGTAAGACCTTGATAGACATGACCCCGAACGGAGTTTTCAGAGCTAAGCTTGAGGTCGAGTCTATTATTTCGAAGATGAGAGAAGGAAGGCTCAGGTGGTTCGGTCATGTAAAGAGGGGGCCACAATCAGCACCCGTAAGAAGAGTCGAAGCTCTAGTGGTGGACGGTGTGAGAAGGAGGGGTAGACCCAAACTCAGATGGGAGGATAGACTTAAGCTCGACATGAAGGAGCTGCTCTTGTCCGAGGACATGACCTCTGATGAACTCAAATAAGTACATTTTATTACCATCATTTATCCTATGTATTTGACTTGTTTTATTATATTACATATTAGAATTGATACTTAATTGCTTACTTTTGTAATTCTCAGGTAAAAACAAGCATTTGGTGAAACTAAGCGATTTTGGACTAAAAATGGAGCAAAACAAGCAAGATTGGAAAAGTCTACTGAATTGAAGAGATTAAGGACCATTGCCTGACTTTGAAGAATGCGCCGCATGGATTTATCCCATGCGCCGCATATGAAACCTTGGTCAACGAGAAGAACCAACTTGTTTTACTCCAGATGCGCCGCATGAAGCTCCTGATATGCGGCGTATCAATCTCAAGACTTCACCAGATATCCAAAATATTGAAGAATATTCGCAAATATTATAATCCTGGACCCCACGCGAAGTTACCTTGATACGCCGCATCGGACCAATCCGATGCGCCGTATCGGCCATATACAATCCTTACCAAGAATTCAAGAGATCAAGTGAAGATTAGAAGCTTAATGAAGAAGTCAAGATTACAAGTCGACACTTGAAGATGCTTTCGTATTTTGGCCATAAAATCTTCATCCGGACTCCGTTTTAGGTGATTCAAGCGGCCACGGAAAGAGAAAAAGGAGATCTACCTGTATCTGAAGGAGATGCGGCGCATCTGGTCTTTAGATGCGCCGTATTGGGAGATGAGGCGCATCTGATATTTAGATGCGCCGTATTGGGTCAGTTTCAGACTTGGAGGCTACGTTTACTTATTGATGCGGCGCATCTAACTCTATAGATGCGCCGTATCGACCCAGATTTCAGAATCTATAAATACCGAACTCATTAACGAATTTGGGGATCTTTGGGAACCCTTAGGGCCATTCCCAGACGATCAAAGCCTCTCAAAACAGCAGAAGATCACCCTTGAAGACCCAATTATACTTGAAGAACATCTCTTATCATTGTTATATTACTTAATCATTCGGTTAGCGTATCGTATTCACTATGTTTCACACTCTATTCGTCTTGATTATGTTTTTGTATTTTGTTACAGAGATTATGGGCTAACACTCTTATGTGTTAGCCAAGTTCATGAGTATTTGATGGTTTAATTAGTTTCTAATTCGATTGGTTGCTTGGTCTTCGTTTTGATTACTTTATTAGTTTATACTTCATTAATATCGTTTGCGTGATTAATGTAAGCCCCTTAAGGGCTAAATAATATATAAACGTGGTAATCATTAAGCAGCTTTATGCGGGTTCTGATTAATTGTGACAGGATTAGTCAGTCAAAAAGACTTAAAATGGAATCTAGAATAGGATAGACATAAGTAATCATTAAGGGTTTACTCGCCGATAACATTAGAGCCAACGCTTTGGTGACTTTTATTAGTGCATTGATAACCTCTGTGTCTAGCTGAGCGTTGATCGGGTCGCCATGCCTCTGCCCTCGCCTATTTAGGATAGACCGCGCCTAGTCATGAGCACCATCACTACATGTCTTAGAAACTTATCAAAACTTAATCATATATGACTGAACTTGGGTAACACGTTCTTCTTATTTTTTTTATACCTTCAAGCTTCTAGCGTTTGTTTAGCTTAGTTTAATTAGTTTAGTATAAAACCAAACTCGTGCCAGTCTCTCAGGCTGAACCCCCTTTACGTTAGTTTAGAAGAGTCGAATACCTCTAGAATTAGTATATTAGAAATCTCACTCTTAGTGATCGACACCCTACTTACCAACTAGGCTACATTGATCGGGTACACTGCCCGTTAGTGTTGTTATAGGTTAAGTCGGCAAAATATAAATGTAAAACTTGATAAGGAATAATCACCTATACAACAACACATCAAGTTTTTGGCGCCGTTGCCGGGGAGTGAATTTATCTATTTGCTAGTTTTATTGGTATTTTTCTGTTTTTAGTTTATTTTTGTGTGTTTGGTTTATTTGTTTTATCGTTTGTTTGTTGTCTGTGTGTCTGTCTCAGAAGGGAGATACGGCGTATTCTTGTCTGTGAATACGGCGCATCTATCTGTTTCAATACGGCGTATTCTTGTCTGTGAATACGGCGTATTGACGCTCTGTGGGCAAAAAAATTTTTTTTTTAGTTTGTGTGATTTTTAATTTTAAAATTTTCTAAAAGAAAAAAAAAAAAAAAAGATTGCAGGAAGCTAATACGGCGTATCCATTGTCTGTTGGATACGGCGTATTAACTTGTGCCGTATACGGCGTATCCATTGTCTGTTGGATACGCGCATTGGCTTGTGTCGATACGGCGTATCTATTGTCTGTTAGATACGGCGTATCGATCTTCTGTGACCCCAAAAATATTTTTTTCGTTTTTTATTTTTTGTGTTTATTTAATTTTTATTAGTTTAGTTTTTATTTTTATTTTTTTGTTTGGTCTACTGTTGTTCTTCTTGGTTGTTTTGTTTTTCAGGAAATTATGGTGATCGAGAAAAACATTAATGAACTGACCATGGAAGAATATTTCCAATATGCAAAATACGATGAAGAAAAGTGGTACACAAGATTCAGGAGAGAAACCAGGTTTGAATTAAAAGGGCACTTTCTAAAGGAGCTACGCGATAATGCTTTCAGTGGTGCAGAAAATGAGGATGCTAATGAGCATGTTGAAAAAGTGGTCGAGATCGTTGATTTGTTTCATACACCTCATGTAGGGAAAGACCATATAATGTTACAAGTATTCCCGATTTCACTCACTGGACAAGCATATCGATGGATTAAAACTATTCCTGCTAGAAGCATCACTACATGGTCCGATCTGAAGGCTAAATTTTTGAACAAGTATTGTCCTCCATTAATGACTGCAAAGAAGGTTCAAGAAATCAACAACTTTAAGCAAAGACCGGAAGAAACGCTTTATTTGGCGTGGGACAGGTTTAAAGAATTACTTTTTAGATGTCCTCAACATTATTTAACTGACATGCAGGTTGTGATTGCCTTCTATATGGGTTTGGATGTGGCTACTCGGATGCTTTTAGATTCTCAGAGTTTTATACCTAAAATGAATGCTAAAGACGCCTTAACCGCTATACATGAAAGAGCTGACCACTGTTTAAGGTGGTATGATGGGGCATTCAAAAGACATACAGGTAATGATGATTCTGAAATTTTAGCTACAATTACTGTTCAAATAGATAACCTTGGCAGGGAAATAAATAAGATGTATGAAAGGATATATACCATCGATAATCGCTACAAGGGATGCAATGGACCTCACTCACCTTACCCACCAACTCCACCACCACAAAAAGAGATCTATGACTTCAAAGAAGCCGTTACTAAATTTATAAAAGATGGTGAACTATCAAGAAAAGAGTTGGTAGACACAAGTTATCATGAAGCACTTAAAGAGCACAATAAAAATACTACGGATTCAATACATCGTATTGAAGAACATTGCCGTAATATTATAAGCATACTTAGTGTCACAACAAAAGAAAAGAGTATGGTGGAAGGATGTAATGAGACTGATGCTATTATACGTGATAATGTACAACCACAACATGCTGAGATAAGTAATTCCGGAGTTAAGCATGATGACAAGGAAACAATAGATAACCTTCTTGTGGATTCTCAGGAAGAAAATAGGAATTCAGATCTCACGGACTCAGAAAGGCTAAACAGGTTTCGGGCTAACCAACATAAACCTGTCCCTTTTCCTAAGCCAAAACCGGAGGTACAATATCAGTGGGAAAAAAATGGAAGAACTTACTTTAGCAATATTCCACCATCCGTCCCTTTTCCTGAATGCTTTAAGGTAAGTGAACCATATATCCCACCCGGCCCTTTCCCTGGACGAATAAAGAGTGGATGCATACCCATTCCTTTCACTGGACGACCGAAGGTGGAAAACAAAAAGAAGCCATACAAGAAGAAAATAAAGAAGATGAAAGCTAGGAATCAACGGATAAAAGAATCAAAAACACAAGCTCATGTGGAATCTACGACACAAATAGGTAACACCCTTGATTCTCCTTTTATTTTTACTAATGACATTGTTAGTGTTTCTAAACAGGTTGCAAAGCCGAATGACGATGTGGTGGAATCTGTTACCTTACAACCTATCATAGACATCACACCACACGATGACACACAACTAGCACCTGTTAATGTTATCCACCAAATTTTGGTTGAACCTACAAAAGAAGTAGATGATGAGCTCTTGGATAATACCATGGTTGAAGAGCAAGAAACTTTGGACTCTACATGGAAAGAAGAGGAGCTCGAAACGATACTCGCCATAGACTCTTTCACATCTTGTATAGAAGTTGAGGGATGCCTAACTACTGACAAGATTAATGAAGAACAATTCATGCACCCTCAATATATTAGTCTCTCATGTGGAATGTTCAAGACATCTAATTTATCAACCAAATTCCGGAAAGGTAATGAGTGGAGATCACTACCCACTAAGGTACCATTTTTACTTGACATATCTTTCTACTATAGCAAATTTACACTCTTATAGTGTTTATTTCTATTTTCACCCGCACGTGATTCCAAGTGGGGGGACGTACACCCTATTACCTAGTAAATAAGGGTGGAGTCAGGCTCGTGACTCGAACAAAAACAAGCGCTTCGTGGGAGGCAACCCATGCTTGTCTTTTATTTTCTTTTTAGATTATTTTATTTTCTTGCGTTTGTTTTTATTTGTTTCTTCTCCATGACTGCTGTCCGATACAAACGATACGGCGCATCTGTGTACTAGATGCGGCGTATGGCATTTTAATTTTATACACAGCACATTTAATAATTCGAATACGACGCATCTTTCCCCAAGATACGGCGTATTCTGTTTTTAATAAGAAATTTTTCTAAACGTTAACTCCATACGGCGCATCCGTTTTTACAGATACGGCGTATTTATTATTTAAATTAAAAACAAGTTTTCGAATTATTAAACAAATACGGCGTATCGATCTTTATCGATACGGCGCATCTACTAAATCAAAAATCGATTATATTTATTAAAATCTGGATTTGTTACGATTTTTGATAATTTAAACTTGATACGGCACATTCTAATTCATAAGCGGTGTATCTGTTTTCTGAATAAAAGTTTGATTACATTTTAACGTAATATGATACGGCGTATCCAACTTTCTAGATACGGCGCATCGTCCGCAGATATCAGCCATTTTTATTCTTTATATCCGTTTCTAAATTCATTAATTTATCTTCTAGCGAACAGATGCTACTGACGATTTTACCTATGATAACAGGTTTTGCTATGGAAGATATGTCAATGAACGGATATCTTGCTAAAGGAACAAAACAACATGATTAATGGATTGGCAATTGAGTGCACCAATTGTCAACGGTGCTTAACAAAGTTCTTTTGGTAAAACACGATTTGAAAGGGATTACACCTAGAGGCGGAAAGTCAACCTTTCAAATGTGATCGGTATTAAGGAGCTGAACGTGAGTCTAACTTGAAGACTCTGGAATAAAGACAAGTGCTGACCAGGAGACAACCCGGATTTATCTTTTAATTTTCTGTTCTGTGTCGAGTCTGTCAGACCTGCATAAGATGCGGCGCATCTCCATCATAAGATGCGACGCATCACCTGCACTGGTCATATCTTATTTTATTTTATTTTATTTTTCTGCATTTTTATTTTTGACTTTAAAACTTTCTGTCAGTTTATTTAATGCGGCACATCCCTGGTTAAGGATGCGACGCATCTTTTATTCTGATTCGTATTTATTCCAGGCTCAATACGGCGTATCTTTTTCTATAAGATACGGCGTATCGACTGACCTGATGATGTACAGTTTAATATTTCCTACAGGTTGTTGATGCGGCGTATCCAATATCCCATGGATACGGCGCATCGACACTCTGACCTGTAATTTTTAGTATTTTTATTTTTCTAACCAATGATTAACGAGATGTTTTCGAGTCTATTTTTCTGTGGTCTCTATATTTTTACAGGTCTGAGAAATTGAAGGTATTGATGAACTCCCATATTTTATATGCTCGCATTCTTACATTGGAGGAGCATACCGAGCAAATCTCAGGGGAGTTTTCCGTTTTAATTCTTTTAATTTCCTGTTTTTAATTTCAAATTAAACAACGAGGACGTTGTTTATCTTAAGTGGGGGGATGAAGAATTAGAACGTTTACTTGTCCTTATTTTTTCAAAAATATGCTTAATATGTACACAATATGCTTAAATTTAAAATTTTTCTAGCATGTTTTTGTTTAAGATCTAAGTTGCATAGCTGCACACATGACGTTATTTTCAAAAATTGTGATTTTTCAAATTCACAAATCTATGAGTGTGCCGGTGACTTGTAAAATTTAGAACTTGGCTTGTATACTATTCGAGACCACTATAATAAGTATTATTTATATAATTGGAATGACTTGTCTAAATTGGTAAAATTTCTAGGATTACACCCAAATAGCCTTATATGTTATGTGATATTAACTAACTACACTGGTTAGTTAACCCCCGTATAAAACTTTTGTTACTCTCACTTTTAGAGTAAGATACCTCTAGAAAAACACTCAGAGCCATTCCTTTCGTTTCTTACACCTTTGTTAAAATGTTTCGTTACACCCTTAAACCTTAGCCTACCCTGTAGATTAAAATCCGTGGTTGGTTAATTGCTTTAGGCAAAGTGTGTTTCCTTACATTACCTGTGTTCGCGTGCGTAATTCATTATCTATGGTTAGGTCGGGAAATTGCACAATGCAATTGGAGTGAAAGTAAATATTGTATATCTTTGAGTTTATTTTTCGTGTGTTTACTACTTTCACTATTACCGTTATTTCTGAAGTCATGAAAAGTATGGTAAAATTATCCAGAATTATTGTTTTGGTGATGTGGTGAAATTTTACACATCTATGTTTATGTTTCATCAAAAAAAAAAAAAAAAAAAAAAAAAAAAAAAAAAAAAAAAATCGAAAAAATAGAAAAGAAAAAGAAAAAAGGAAGAGTTGGATGTTTGTTTTAACCAACTTATGTAAAGTTTTGTATTAAGTGGTCGATATCACCACTATTTGTTGTATATTATATTTATGGATTGAATGGGAGTTGGCCGTTATGGGAATGCCAACTAAGGTTTATTCTTTGATTAAGATCTTGTTGAGTATAATTCGTGTCTACCTAAGGCGTGTGTTTCAAGTGTTAAAGCGTGAGTTATTCTATGATATGAGTCTTATTCACGGGATGGTTGGGATAGTGATTAACCACACTTAGGATTTTAATTTATTTGTTTTGTGTATTTTTTTATTTTACACCAATTTATATCCTAAATATTATCCATACCCTGTATTATTCTTTATCCAACCAAACCTTTGATTTATTGAGATTAGGGATTTGAGCAATCTTAAGTATCGTAGTCGTGGATTCGGCTATGTAATTATGATTTTGTCGCCCTTTTTGATATATTATTATTGGTGAAGTTTGGACCTATCTTTAGCCTATTCGAGTTAAGGATTTGAGCAATTGCAAGTATCGTGTTCGTGGATTCGATCATGTATTTGTAATTTTGTCGCCTTTTCTGGAATTTGAGATCGATAGTGATTAAGGAGAATAACTAACCCTTAAGCCTAAAAACCCTTTTTACCGCTTTAGACTTGTTATTCTTTTGCTTTAGTGGGGGAGATGTGTATACTTGCCAAGCTTATGATAGAATATTCGTCGCGACTGGACAGTTAAACGATTAGATTTGTTTTTATCGAAATATTTTATTCTACTTCTAATTCGTTAAGTGTTTGGTTGTGTGATTATGACAAAAATGAATACATGCTTAAATATAAAAATAAATCCTAATATCTTTTAGGATACATTTTCATAAGATTAATTCTAAGGTTTACTTGGGGACAAGTAAAGTTCAAGTGGGGGGATATTTGATGAACTCAAATAAGTACATTTTATTACCATCATTTATCCTATGTATTTGACTTGTTTTATTATATTACATATTAGAATTGATACTTAATTGCTTACTTTTGTAATTCTCAGGTAAAAACAAGCATTTGGTGAAACTAAGCGATTTTGGACTAAAAATGGAGCAACACAAGCAAGATTGGAAAAGTCTACTGAATTGAAGAGATTAAGGACCATTGCCTGACTTTGAAGAATGCGCCGCATGGATTTATCCCATGCGCCGCATATGAAACCTTGGTCAACGAGAAGAACCAACTTGTTTTACTCCAGATGCGCCGCATGAAGCTCCTGATATGCGGCGTATCAATCTCAAGACTTCACCAGATATCCAAAATATTGAAGAATATTCGCAAATATTATAATCCTGGACCCCACGCGAAGTTACCTTGATACGCCGCATCGGACCAATCCGATGCGCCGTATCGGCCATATACAATCCTTACCAAGAATTCAAGAGATCAACTGAAGATTAGAAGCTTAATGAAGAAGTCAAGATTACAAGTCGACACTTGAAGATGCTTTCGTATTTTGGCCATAAAATCTTCATCCGGACTCCGTTTTAGGTGATTCAAGCGGCCACGGAAAGAGAAAAAGGAGATCTACCTGTATCTGAAGGAGATGCGGCGCATCTGGTCCTTAGATGCGCCGTATTGGGAGATGAGGCGCATCTGATATTTAGATGCGCCGTATTGGGTCAGTTTCAGACTTGGAGGCTACGTTTACTTATAGATGCGGCGCATCTAACTCTATAGATGCGCTGTATCGACCCAGATTTCAGAATCTATAAATACCGAACTCATTAACGAATTTGGGGATCTTTGGGAACCCTTAGGGCCATTCTCAGACGATCAAAGCCTCTCAAAACAGCAGAAGATCACCCTTGAAGACCCAACTATACTTGAAGAACATCTCTTATCATTGTTATATTACTTAATCATTCGGTTAGCGTATCGTATTCACTATGTTTCACACTCTATTCGTCTTGATTATGTTTTTGTATTTTGTTACAGAGATTATGGGCTAACACTCTTATGTGTTAGCCAAGTTCATGAGTATTTGATGGTTTAATTAGTTTCTAATTCGATTGGTTGCTTGGTCTTCGTTTTGATTACTTTATTAGTTTATACTTCATTAATATCGTTTGCGTGATTAATGTAAGCCCCTTAAGGGCTAAATAATATATAAACGTGGTAATCATTAAGCAGCTTTATGCGGGTTCTGATTAATTGTGACAGGATTAGTCAGTCAAAAAGACTTAAAATAGAATCTAGAATAGGATAGACATAAGTAATCATTAAGGGTTTACTCGCCGATAAGATTAGAGCCAACGCTTTGGTGACTTTTATTAGTGCATTGATAACCTCTGTGTCTAGCTGAGCGTTGATCGGGTCGCCATGCCTCTGCCCTCGCCTATTTAGGATAGACCGCGCCTAGTCATGAGCACCATCACTACATGTCTTAGAAACTTATCAAAACTTAATCATATATGACTGAACTTGGGTAACACGTTCTTCTTATTTTTTTTATACCTTCAAGCTTCTAGCGTTTGTTTAGCTTAGTTTAATTAGTTTAGTATAAAACCAAACTCGTGCCAGTCTCTCAGGCTGAACCCCCCTTTACGTTAGTTTAGAAGAGTCGAATACCTCTAGAATTAGTATATTAGAAATCTCACTCTTAGTGATCGACGCCCTACTTACCAACTAGGCTACATTGATCGGGTACACTGCCCGTTAGTGTTGTTATAGGTTAAGTCGGCAAAATATAAATGTAAAACTTGGTAAGGAATAATCACCTATACAACAACACATCAACCTCAGATAGGAAGGTGTGGAGAGATAGAATTAGGATATGCGGGTAGCTCAGGCTAGGTGTGTTGGGTTCCTTTGCCTTAGCTTTAGGCCCCGTGCGTTGCCCTGCTTTGCTTTGTTTGGTTGATTTGCCTTAGCTTTAGGCCCCGTGCGTTGCCCTGCTTTGCTTTGTCTTGCCTCCTTAGGTTTGCCTGCTTTTCTTGGTACTTTGCTCTTTGCTTATTGTGCTTTTGTTTCTACTCTGTTTTTGTGTTTGCGTTTTTGTGTTTGCTTGTATTGCCTGCTCTTTTGCCTGCTTGTTGACTGCTATGGTTTCTCGGTTGCTTTCCTGCCTTTGCTCTCTCACGTGCACACATGCAGGTGCCGAAGGTCTCTTTGGAAGCAGCCTCTCAACTCCCAGGTTTTTCTTGGGGTAGGGGTAGGGTCTGTCTATATTCTACCTCCCTCATACCCTGCCCCGGCGGGATTGAGTTTGTTGTTTTTGTTGTTGTATTTTGATGTGACAATCAAAATATGTACGAAGAATCATGCACACATCTTCGTATCATAAGTTTTCAAAACAATTTTAATTTACCAATTTAGCTAAGAGTTAAATCAATAAAGTTTTAATTGAGGTATTGGGTTCACCAATCAAAGAATTACCTCCAATTATCGTCCACTATATCCTACTACTACATGAGCCATAAAGACCCAAGTTATTCGGATAATTACCACAAAAGTGGCGCGTGAAATTGAGGTCAATTCACCCTTAAGATGATTTTGTACAAAATAATAGCATTACTTTGTAGCTCCAATTAGATGCACAAAGGAGCGGAGAGACAAACGTCCGCCCGAAGGCTAATTAAAAACGTGTCCCTTTCGGATGATAATTTAATATCAAGCCTCCTTATCCCCCTCTTATAGTTTGTCTAAACTGGGTGAGCCATTCACACTATTAGTACAAAACTCATCAGTCAATCAAAAGTTTATGATACTAAGTCTTAAAAAATTATGTTATAAATTATAAAATTGCTAGTCTCGCCTGGGAGCAAATTACCGTGCGAAGTGAACCACTGTCGGCACATAAGACTTGGCAATATATAATTTACCACATCAAGGTTTCATAGTTATTAGGTCAATTTATTTTCTATTTCAAAAATTACCCTCTTTTTGCTTACAATTCAACAATAATTTAAACAAAAAAGACAAGTAATTTAATAAAAATAAATAAACACATAATAACGCATATAATCTTAACCATTAAATCATATAGCCACATGCAAACCTTTTGATAAATCCTATTAATAATCTATATCTGAATTATAATGCATATAATTACTAAGAATCCCATTGGTTTTCGAGCTAATGGTACCAATGGACCACATACACCAACAAGTTGGTTGCGTAAACCTTAGCAAGCATATACCACGTTGCACATAAAAGATTCATTAATTTAATTAATTAGGTCTTCCCTAACTTTAGATCTATCTTTTTATTACATGTAGCAAGTAACTTAACAATTAATTACAAACCCTAATCCATGATAACCTTGCATGAAGTATAATGGATTAATTACAAGTCAAGGAACGTAACCCTTTACACACATGTTCCTAATTTTAGGGTTACAAAACTAGCTTTTTAATTAAAAGGGGATCGAACCCCCCCCCCCCCCCCCAAAAAAATATAGGTTTGATTTTTATTGATTTAAAAACTGTAACACCCCCAATTTCGGATAGCAACAGCGGAAGACTTAATTGGGTGTTACGTAGAGGATCTTTCGTCATAATCAGAGAAAACGACTTTAAAAGACGTTTTTAAGTTTATCATTCAAAATATAATCGTTTAAAATACATATATGTTTCATAGTTGAACATGTTTATGTAAATTTGAATGATAAAACATTTATTTAAACCACCCGTACAGGGTTTAATGCCCACTCCGCGCCTTGAGTTCCAGCCTTTAGTTTCCTGAGATAACATGCTAAAAGTCAACAAAAGTTGAGTGATGTTCATAGGTTTAAGTTTAACAGTTTGAACACAAGTATAAGTGTTAATTGCATCGAATTACAATTAAACAAGTTAAAATCAAGTTATTATTGCATTAAGCTCATGACACGCAACGCTTAACGGGCATCAAATATGATGTAAAGTATAAAGGCCCTCGTGATGGGTATTTGCTAATAACCCATAAGTTTGTTCAAATAAAGTGCGCCTGGGTGGCTCATCCTAGCAGACCCAAACGGGGATTGTCAGTCCCAAATAGATCTATTCACAATTATTTACGTTCACTCGCAAGTGATTAAGGTTCATGATTGAGGGACTTTCGGCAATAGCTACTTAAGCAATAATAATAACAGTCATAGCATACAAAAAGTTTGTGTTCAGGTTTTGTAGCATGTATCTCCCCACAAAAGATTTAAAGTTTAAGTGTGGGCTATGAACTCACCTGGTAGTGCGGTAGTGGTAGTAATATCGTTACTCAAACAATGAAAGGAAACGGCTTCAACACACGACCTATATAGTATATGGCAAGTTTTAGTGGTTTGATAGTCTAAGTTTGGTTTATCGCGAATCATAACGTTTAAGATTTTATTGATTTGTTTGCCACATTAAAATGTGCGCGTTTAAATGATCAACGTTATATATAAATTATAATGATATATATAAAAGGATTATAAAGTTATATATAAAAAATATAAAGTTTTATATATATATAAAAAGGAATATATATAGAGTTATATATACGGATATATATATATAACATTTTTGGATGCGTGCTCGTTCGTCGGAGTGTAATGGTTGAAAAAAGGGATCGTCGTTTTATAAATCAAAGTTGGTTGACGACAAGTTAGATTCCACGTTAACGATTTCGTTAAGTGATTACGTATATATATATTTATAAGTTATAAAACTTACGTATATAGAATTATTAGAAAATGTGACATTAATCGTGGACTAGACATATTTAGTTCGGGTTTTGGGTTTGTAAAATATTACCACAAGTATAAATTAGAAATACCCTTTAGGTTTTTAACAAATTACACTTTTGGCCCTAACGGTATAACATTTGCACCGTTAGTCCTCGGTTAAGTTTTATTTATATTTTAAATCTAAAACTTTTAATATTTACATATTATACCCAAAAGTTCCTAGATTTACAGTTTTCATCACAAGATTATTAAAATGACAGTTTTTCTGAAAGTTTCCAATTTTGACAACTTTAGTCCCTCGGTTAGCAATTCTTTGCAAATCGAGTCCAAAACTTACAAAATCAAAGTTTACAAATTTTATTTCATAAATAAGTTTAAAAATAGCTTTTATAACTTATAGAAATAGCTTAATTCGGTCGACATCTTATTTTGAATCTTATGGGCTTTTAACGGGTTATAAACAAGGCCCATTATGGGTTTGTGATCCATTGGGTTTAGAGGGGAGTTGGGCTTGGTTACGGGCTGGTTTAAGGGTTATAAAATATATCAATGAGCTATACGATTAGCTTATATGATGTGCTTATAATTAGCTTAGTGGGCTTATTAGCCCAAATCGCTAGTATTTAGTTTTTGTGAAAACTGATCCTAGGTCGATTACTATAGGTTTAGCATGGTTCGAGTTAAGTTTTCTAAGTTGAATGAAATACGTGACACGCTAGTTTGGTAGCTTGTCTATTAGGTCGAGTTATAAAATATATGGTTTGTACGTCGAGTTAAGAAGATACGAGACCAAAGCAAATGTGACTTGGCTCATTAGAAAAGAAAAACAGTTTCAAAACCTCCAATTATTCTAAATGTTTTGTAAATTTTTGAAAATGTCCAACATCACTTTGGAACGTGTGATTTTTAAGGTTAGTATGTTTATATAAGGTTCGAATAAATGTTACTCTCGATAGTTAGCATGATAATTATTTAGAATGTCGAGTAAAACTTAGGTGTTGTTAATGTGGTTTACGAAATATCGAGACAAAGTGAATTGGGACATGCAAATGTGAACTAACGTATGAAAATAGAAAAATGAGAAGATGGCTTACTTCACCTCAAAGGTGGGGCGTAATCACTATGACGAGACCAAGTTAGGCCAAGAAGATGGTGTGGTTCGACTCTTGGTACACCAAAGACACAGGGAGGCGTAGAGAATGTCCCTTAACTCGATTCGAATTCCTCCAATTCTTGCCAATGCTAGACGTGGTCAGGGACTGAAAAGACTTAGATTTTTCTTTGAGTTGGATTTGTTTGTGAGTGTGACTGCCGAGTGTTTTGAGGTGGATTTTATAGGCGATTCATTGAGTATTATTTTAGATGAAATGATGAGGAATGATGAATGTTGTAAGTGTGTCATTGTATAGTCACAGCTTGAGTATGGGAGTAAGAAAAATGATGGTTTCTTGTGGTATCTCTTGCCGGCGGTAAACATCAAGAAGAAAGGGACAAAGTGAAAACTTCCAAGTGTTGGTTTATTGTTGTGATATGTTCGGTTATTTCATTCACATTTTAGACGTGATTTAAAAAAAATAGAGGGTTCGTTTGATAGCTTATATACTCAATAAGAGTTCATTCGTATATATTGGTTAGCCAAAATATTTGTTGTGTCGAGTTATGTGTTATACAAGAATCGACTAGGCCAAAAATGTAAAATGTGGGTTGAGTTTATCACACGTCGAGTGGGTTGAGCTTTGACAGATTTAAGGCAGTTTAATGATCGAGTTTGAGTGAGATGTTGCTTTCCCTCGATTCTTAGCTTGGTCGAGTATTGGGTTGTGAAGAATTATTATGTTGTTGTTAAGTTAATTTGCTCGTATAAATGCCAAAGTGTTCGGTAGATAAGCAGCCAAACCAATTGTTTTATATTCACAACTTGGGCTTGATTTGGTTGTTGGGCTCGTTGGTGGGCTAGCGCAAGAAGGGAAAGAAATGAAAATAATAAGGTCCGGTTGTGGTGTTTATAGCTTACCGAAATATTGGGCTAGGCCCAATGGGTTTCACAGTCCACTTGGGTGTTGGGTCGAGGCCCAATATATTTACTGAGTTTTCATGATAATTTCCGTGAGCTCAGGAATGTATTTGATCACATTCGTTTAATTGTCGAAATGTATAAACGTTAAGTATTAAACGTTAATTGTTTTTAAGTAATTCGCGATTTTAGACTATCAAGGCTCGTGTGCAAGCATCATTTCTTGGTGAATGATAATCACAAATATCGTTGTGATTTAACGTAGTATAGCATAGATAACAAAAAAAAATTTGTTACTAGTAGAAAGGGTTATTAAATAACGTAATGATTTATTAATCATTTATTAGCATTTACTATTCATAGGGGAAGATTACGAGAGGTTACAGTACCTACCACTTACACTGAATTCCGTCCCGGAATTCTAGTTTAAGATAGGTAATAGAAGTGTCTACGAGAATAGGTGTGGGTATTTGGCTCGAATTTGGTCTTCGCGTTCCCAAGTATATTCCGGTCCTCGTTTAGAGTTCCATCGGACTTTGACAATGGGAATGCGGTTTCGTTTTAGTCGTTTGACCTCTCTGTCCATGATCTCCACGGGTTCTTCTGTAAAGACGAGTTTGTCGTCGAGTCGAATCTCTTTCAAAGGAATTACAAAAGATTCATCTGACAAACATTTCTTAAGGTTTGATACGTGAAAGGTGTCGTCAACTCGACTAAGTTCTTCTGGTAGTTCGAGTTTGTAAGCCACTGGTCCTATCCTCTCTAGGATTTTGAATGGACCAATGTATCTCGGGTTAAGTTTCCCACGTTTTCCAAAACGTACCATTCCCTTCCAGGGAGATACTTTCAACATAACCTTGTCTCCAATCTGGAATTCTAGAGGTTTTCTCCTTACGTCGGCATAGCTCTTTTGTCTATCTCTTGCCGCTTGCAGTCGTTGCTTAATTTTGACTATCTTTTCTGTTGTCTCATGAATGAGATCGGGTCCGGTAAGCTGTATATCTCCAACTTCGGTCCAACAAACAGGCGATCTGCACTTTCGACCGTAGAGTGCTTCGAATGGTGCTGCCTTAATGCTGGTGTGATAACTGTTGTTGTAGGAGAACTCAGCTAGAGGTAAGTGTTTGTCCCAACCTTTTCCGAAGTCAATAACACATGCTCGGAGCATATCTTCTAAGGTTTGGATTGTCCTCTCGCTTTGTCCATCGGTTTGTGGATGATAGGCAGTGCTCATATCCAATTTGGTTCCCAAGGCTTTTTTCAAAGACTTCCAAAAATGAGATGTGAAACGACTGTCACGATCCGAGATGATTGAGATCGGCACTCCATGTCGCGAAACTATTTCTTTTAGATATAGCGTTGCGAGTGTGTCCATCTCGTCAGTTTCTTTGATTGCTAAGAAGTGAGCGGATTTTGTGAGATGATCAACGATAACCCAAATGGTGTCAAGTCCAATTGAAGTTTTAGGAAGCTTAGTGATAAAGTCCATTGTAATACGTTCCCATTTCCATACAGGAATTTCGGGTTGTATGAGTAATCCTGACGGCTTTTGATATTCCGCTTTTACTCGTGAACAAGTCAAACATTTTCCGACATACTCGGCTATGTCGGCCTTCATGTTTGGCCACCAGTAAAGTTTCTTGAGATCTTGGTACATTTTGTCAGAACCTGGATGAATGGAGTACTTGGACTTATGAGACTCATTCATAATGAGGTCACGTATACCTCCGTATAGAGGAATCCAATTTCTTTCTTTGAAACAAAGCATCCTGTCTGCTCTCTGCACAAAGCCATTTCTATTCTCTGGCATACCGTGAATCTTTTCACTAGGTCGGTTCTCTTCCTTAAGAGCTTCGGATTTAGCGGTGAGTATTTGTGAGGGCAGGGGTGAACGAATGGTTATTCCTAACGATTTGACTCTAAGAGGTTTCAGTCGTTCCTTTCGACTTAATGCATCTGCCACAACGTTGGCTTTTCCTGGGTGATAACGGATTTCACAATCATAATCGCTAAGTAATTCTAACCAGCGATGTTGTCTCATGTTTAGTTCTTTCTGATCTAAGATGCGCTGAAGACTTTTGTGGTCGGTGAATACTGTGCACTTAGTACCATACAAGTAGTGTCTCCATAACTTAAGGGCGAATATTACTGCTCCTAACTCCAAATCATGAGTCGTGTAATTTGCTTCATGTGGTTTGAGTTGTCGTGAAGCATAAGCTATCACTTTGTTTCGTTGCATCAGCACAGCTCCCAAACCATGATATGAGGCATCACAATACACTACGAAGTCTTCACTTCCTTCGGGTAGTGCTAATATTGGTGCTTCACAGAGCTAATTCTTTAATAGCTGGAAAGCTGATTCTTCCTCTTTTCCCCAGATAAACTTCTTGTTCTTCTGAGTTAATTCGGTCAAAGGCTTTGAGATTTTTGAAAATCCTTCAATAAATCTTCTGTAGTAACCCGCTAGACCCAAAAATTGGCGTATCTCTGTGGGGTTTGTAGGAGATGTCCAACCTTTTACGGCCACAATCTTTGCAGGATCTACGTGAATGCCTTGACTGTTGATAACATGCCCAAGGAATTGTACAGTTCGAATCCAAAATTCGCATTTGGAGAACTTGGCATACAACTGTTCCTTTTTGAGTAACTCTAAAATAATATTTAGATGTTTGGCATGTTCTTGTTCGTTGCGGGAGTAGATTAGGATATCGTCTATGAATACAATCATGAACTTATCCAGATACGGTTTGCACACTCGGTTCATTAGGTCCATGAACACTGCAGGTGCATTGGTTAAACCAAATGGCATTACTTGGAATTCGTAATGTCCGTAACATGTCTTAAAAGCTGTTTTGGGAATATCCTCTTCTCGAACTCTTAACTGATGGTACCCTGACCTTAGGTCGATCTTCGAGTATACACTCGATCCTTGTAATTGATCAAACAAGTCGTCGATCCTAGGTAGTGGGTAACGATTCTTTGCAGTGAGTTTGTTCAATTCCCGGTAATCAATACACATTCGGAAAGATCTGTCCTTCTTCTTAACGAACAGAACAGGAGCTCCCCAAGGTGATGAGCTGGGTCGGATAAAGCCTTTATCAGACAATTCTTTCAATTGTTCTGACAATTCCTTCATTTCAGACGGCGCTAACCTATAAGGTGCTTTCGCCACAGGTGCCGCTCCAGGCACAAGTTCAATCTGGAATTCTACTTGACGTAGAGGTGGAAGACCGGGTAGATCTTCGGGAAATACTTCTGGGAACTCTTTAACGATCGGAACGTCTTCAACTCGTTTATCTTTTGATTTGTTTTCAGTTACATGAACCATGAATGCTTGGCATCCTTCGTTCATGTACTTTACTAATCTGATATATGAGATGATACCGTATCGCGTTTTATTCTTGTCACCATGGACAATAAGAGTCTCACCATTACATGGAATATGCACGGCTTTCTTGTCACAGAGTATTCTAGCGCGATGTTTGGATAACCAATCCATACCAATGACTACGTCAAAACTACCGAGCTGAATAGGCATGAGGTCGATGGAAAAAGGGTTGTCTTGTAGGATTATGGTACAACCACGAATTACGGAGTCGGTGCCAATTAGGTTTCCGTCCGCCATTTTGATTTCAAAAGTGGCGTTTAGTTTGGAAGGGGAAATGTTAAGCAAAGAAGCAAACGTAGTTGACACAAAACTTCTATCTGCTCCAGAATCAAATAATACTCTAGCATTATGTTGATTGAGTAAGAACGTACCCGTGACGACGTCAGAGTTCAGTGGGGCATCTTCCTCTTTTAACACATATGCTCTTCCTCGAGCGTTATTTGGCTGACTGTTTCCTTTCGGACAGTGGCTCTTGAAGTGACCTACTTCTCCGCATGAGTAGCAAGTCGGAGTTACAGGCTGTAAGTTGCTACCAGTAGCAGGATTCCTGCAATCCTTTGTCTGATGGCCCACTTTCTGGCATTTCAGACATTTGATTGTGCAAGGTCCACTGTGGTGTAGTTTGCATCTGTGGCACTGGGATTTCTGACCTTGGTATCCCTTGCCTTCAGTAGCAGCATAAGCCTTGGCGGTTTCTTTTCTTTGGTTTTGATGATGGTGACGAGTGTTTCGTGTGTTGGTGGTACGGGTTATTGTTTCTATGGTTGTTGTTATTGAAGTTGTTGTTGCGGTGGTTATTGTTACTGTGGTGGTGAGTGGTTCTTTTGTCATTGAGCTTTCTCTTGAGCTCATTGTTGTACTTGACCTCTCGGTCCAGTAGTTTTTGAGCAAGTTCGATGGCTGCCTCTAGAGTTGGTGGGTTTGATGAAGTGACATTCCCCTCAATACTACGGGGAAGTCCTTCGATATACTTTTCCAGTTCTTTTTCGAAAGTTGGTACAACAGTAGGGCATAGTATTTTAAGCTCTTGAAATCTCCTGTTGTATGTTTTAAGATCAATTCCTTTTACTACTAGTAGATGGAATTCATCTTCCAATTTTCTTAGTTCAGAACGGGGACAGTATTTCTTTAGCATCTTGGTCTTATACTCAGTCCAAGTGAGCTGATAGGCTGTTGTCATTCCCATGGCTTTGACTGTAGCATTCCACCATGACAAAGCATCTTGCATGAGAGTTCCATTAGCGAAAATAAATTTGTTGTCCTCGGTACAACCGCTTCTCTGAAAAACAGTTTCAGATCGTTCGAACCAGTGAGCAAGTTCAGTTATTCTTTCAGTACTTTTGTAGAAAGTTGGTTGACAACTCATGAAATCTTTGTAGGTACACTTGCGGTTTGCAGCAGTTACACTTTCTCCTATCGGTAGACTAGTGCCACTGTTGCGTGCATTTGCTGCCGCCTGTTCTGTCAAGACTGCATTTACACCGTCAGCGATTGCTTTTCGGATAGCTTCTGGAGTCATAGTAGGCGTAGCAATTGAAGTTTCATGATTTGCGGCGGAGGTCGCTTTTCTTGTACGTACCGTAGTTCTATCAATATTGCAAAAGCATATTTTTAGAAATCTCATAATGATCACGTTAGGTTAGGCTACTTTGGAAGGTAAATTGATTATGGATTATAATAATATAATTTTAACCATGACAATTGAGTTTAATAATTCTGGTTTATCTCTGTAGGTACAGCAAATATCATATCATAAATTCATTCACAATATGTCTGAATCAATCCACAACACACATGAGAACATAAATGATTGAATTGCACTGTATGAACCAAAATTTCGCGAGACAATATATGGCAAATCATAACACATATGCAAGAAACAACCATGGAATACATAAATCAACATCAATATAATACATCCACACAACATAGGATTAATAACTTGTTCGATTTGTTTTACAAAACATAAAGATACAAGATTATTTATTAATACAACATTGGTAGACTAAGACATCTCTTAGTTATATTGACACATCTCTGATCTATTGTCCTCCTGGTGCACCATCTAAGCGGCGCTGAAGATCTGCAATTGCTGCCATCAAGGTCTTCACGGTCTGGTCTCGACCTCTTTCTCTATCCTGGGAATCCTCAACCATAAGTCTAAGAATCAGAACCTGAGAGCTAACTCGGTCAAGCTCAGAGTTTAATGTCTCAATCACTGTCTGCATCGAAGTAGTAGCCTCTCCTAGTATAGAAATAGTCTCAATAGCTTCTTCTAAACTAGTACCTACTCGATCAAAGACTGTCTCCATCGCCAACTGACCAATCACAAGATTTTCCACTTCTTCCCCAAGTGCGTCAATCTTCTCTAGTGGTAAGTCATCAAGAATCTCTGCAATGTTATCCAGACGATCCTCATGTCTGACTAATCTGGCTGCCAATAGAGGTATGGTGTGATGGATGGGTTCTCCGGTAACCGGAAGAATCCTCGAAGTAGTTGTAGTCGAACTCTCTCCTAGTTCCATGGCACTCGGTGCTCCTTCCTGGGATCTCCAGTGACGGACGATAGGTAGTAAGTAAGACCATCGGCGTGCATCGACCCTCCTGTGGGTCCTGATGCGAACTGTAGTCTCATCTCTAACCTGGGTATAGGGGTCCGATAAAGATGGAACCAAGCGGTATGTCCTCTTGCAAGGTGGCAGAGGCTCGTTAAGAGTAGCTGAGGGTGGAGAAGCAAGGGGTGGAATAGAAGATGGTAATGGAATAGTGGTGGTCTGATGATAGAAAATAGTAGGTGGTAGATCTGAAGATAGTGGTGTAAGCGGTGGTGTCCTAGAATGCTCAGGAGCTGGGGGTGGTGATGTTACAGGAGTCGAAGTCGGTATGAGTGGGACTGGTGGTGGTACGATCAGTGCTGGTGGTGTACGTACTCATTTTCGGGGAGTGTGTTTGCGAACAAAACTCTCTCCGGGGCGTCGGTAAAGTTGGTCAAAGGGTTCGGGTTCATACGGCTGGAGTTGTCGTACTCGTCCATGCCGGCGAATCGGGTCAGGTGATGGTATGGGTGATGTTGGAGGGGAAATCTCCAAGTCGGATGCCGGTAGAAATTGCTGGCTTTCCATGTACCGGTCAGTAGCAGGTGACATCGGTATAGCTGCCGTAGCAAAGTCTGAGGTAAATGGCATAGGATCCTCATTCTCTGAATCAGATGATACAGCGATAGGATGGGGTTTCGAAGACATAGTACTGTAATAATCCCGAATAGTAAATGTAGGCTATTAACATAATCATAACTATGTTAAACTTTGTTAAGAACTCGTATAGTAAGCAACATCTAAAATGTTGGAAGTGTGTAGGCACGGAGGGCATAAGGTGGTTTACAATGGTCCGTTTTTTTTTTTTTTTTTTTTTTTTTTTTTTTTTTTTTTTTTTTTTTTAATGTAGTTATAGTCCAATGTTTAAAATACATCTGGTTCTCTATAACCATGAGCTCTGATGCCAATCTGTAACACCCCCAATTTCGGATAGCAACAGCGGAAGACTTAATTGGGAGCTACGTAGAGGATCTTTCGTCATAATCATAGAAAATGACTTTAAAAGACGTTTTTAAGTTTATCATTCAAAATATAATCGTTTAAAATACAGAGATGTTTCATAGTTGAACATGTTTATGTAAATTTGAATGATAAAACATTTATTTAAACCACCCGTACAGGGTTTAATGCCCACTCCGCGCCTTGAGTTCCAGCCTTTAGTTTCCTGAGATAACATGCTAAAAGTCAACAAAAGTTGAGTGATGTTCATAGGTTTAAGTTTAACAGTTTGAACACAAGTATAAGTGTTAATTGCATCGAATTACAATTAAACAAGTTAAAACCAAGTTATTATTGCATTAAGCTCATGACACGCAACGCTTAACGGGCATCAAATATGATGTAAAGTATAAAGGCCCTCGTGATGGGTATTTGCCAATAACCCATAAGTTTGTTCAAATAAAGTGCGCCTGGGTGGCTCATCCTAGCAGACCTAAACGGGGATTGTCAGTCCCAAATAGATCTATTCACAATTATTTACGTTCACTCGCAAGTGATTAAGGTTCATGATTGAGGGACTTTCGGCAATAGCTACTTAAGCAATAATAATAACAGTCATAGCATACAAAAAGTTTGTGTTCAGGTTTTGTAGCATGTATCTCCCCACAAAAGATTTAAAGTTTAAGTGTGGGCTATGAACTCACCTGGTAGTGCGGTAGTGGTAGTAATATCGTTACTCAAACAATGAAAGGAAACGGCTTCAACACACGACCTATATAGTATATGGCAAGTTTTAGTGGTTTGATAGTCTAAGTTTGGTTTATCGCGAATCATAACGTTTAAGATTTTATTGATTTGTTTGCCACATTAAAATGTGCGCGTTTAAATGATCAACGTTATATATAAATTATAATGATATATATAAAAGGATTATAAAGTTATATATAAAAATATAAAGTTTTATATATATATAAAAAGGAATATATATAGAGTTATATATATGGATATATATATAACATTTTTGGATGCGTGCTCGTTCGTCGGAGTGTAATGGTTGACAAAAGGGATCGTCGTTTTATAAATCAAAGTTGGTTGACGACAAGTTAGATTCCACGTTAACGATTTCGTTAAGTGATTACGTATATATATATATTTATAAGTTATAAAACTTACGTATATAGAATTATTAGAAAATGTGACATTAATCGTGGACTAGACATATTTAGTTCGGGTTTTGGGTTTGTAAAATATTACCACAAGTATAAATTAGAAATACCCTTTAGGTTTTTAACAAATTACACTTTTGGCCCTAACGGTATAACATTTGCACCGTTAGTCCTCGGTTAAGTTTTATTTATATTTTAAATCTAAAACTTTTAATATTTACATATTATACCCAAAAGTTCCTAGATTTACAGTTTTCATCACAAGATTATTAAAATGACAGTTTTTACCTAAAGTTTCCAATTTTGACAACTTTAGTCCCTCGGTTAGCAATTCTTTGCAAATCGAGTCCAAAACTTACAAAATCAAAGTTTACAAATTTTATTTCATAAATAAGTTTAAAAATTGCTTTTATAACTTATAGAAATAGCTTAATTCGGTCGACATCTTATTTTGAATCTTATGGGCTTTTAACGGGTTATAAACAAGGCCCAATATGGGTTTGTGATCCATTGGGTTTAGAGGGGAGTTGGGCTTGGTTACGGGCTGGTTTAAGGGTTATAAAAATATATCAAATGAGCTTATACGATTAGCTTATATGATGTGATTATAATTAGCTTAGTGGGCTTATTAGCCCAAATCGCTAGTATTTAGTTTTTGTGAAAACTGATCCTAGGTCGATTACTATAGGTTTAGCATGGTTCGAGTTAAGTTTTCTAAGTTGAATGAAATACGTGACACGCTAGTTTGGTAGCTTGTCTATTAGGTCGAGTTATAAAATATATGGTTTGTACGTCGAGTTAAGAAGATACGAGACCAAAGAAAATGCGACTTGGCTCATTAGAAAAGAAAAACAGTTTCAAAACCTCCAATTATTCTAAGTGTTTTGTAAATTTTTGAAAATGTCCAACATCACTTTGGAACGTGTGATTTTTAAGGTTAGTATGTTTATATAAGGTTCGAATAAATGTTACTCTCGATAGTTAGCATGATAATTATTTAGAATGTCGAGTAAAACTTAAGTGTTGTTAATGTGGTTTACGAAATATCGAGACAAAGTGAATTGGGACATGTAAATGTGAACTAACGTATGAAAATAGAAAAATGAGAAGATGGCTTACTTCACCTCAAAGGTGGGGCGTAATCACTATGACGAGACCAAGTTAGGCCAAGAAGATGGTGTGGTTCGACTCTCGGTACACCATAGACACAGGGAGGCGTAGAGAATGTCCCTTAACTCGATTCGAATTCCTCCAATTCTTGCCAATGCTAGACGTGGTCAGGGACTGAAAAGACTTAGATTTTTCTTTGAGTTGGATTTGTTTGTGAGTGTGACTGCCGAGTGTTTTGAGGTGGATTTTATAGGCGATTCATTGAGTATTATTTTAGATGAAATAATGAGGAATGATGAATGTTGTAAGTGTGTCATTGTATAGTCACAGCTTGAGTATGGGAGTAAGCAAAATGATGGTTTCTTGTGGTATCTCTTACCGGCGGTAAACATCAAGAAGAAAGGGACAAAGTGAAAACTTCCAAGTGTTGGTTTATTGTTGTGATATGTTCGGTTATTTCATACACATTTTAGACATGATTTAAAAAAAATAGAGGGTTCGTTTGATAGCTTATATACTCAATAAGAGTTCATTCGTATATATTGGTTAGCCAAAATATTTGTTGTGTCGAGTTATGTGTTATACAAGAATCGACTAGGCCAAAAATGTAAAATGTGGGTTGAGTTTATCACACGTCGAGTGGGTTGAGCTTTGACAGATTTAAGGCAGTTTAATGATCGAGTTTGAGTGAGATGTTGGTTTCCCTCGATTCTTAGCTAGGTCGAGTATTGGGTTGTGAAGAATTATTATGTTGTTGTTAAGTTAATTTGCTCGTATAAATGCCAAAGTGTTCGGTAGATAAGCAGCCAAACCAATTGTTTTATATCCACAACTTGGGCTTGATTTGGTTGTTGGGCTCGTTGGTGGGCTAGCGCAAGAAGGGAAAGAAATGAAAATAATAAGGTCCGGTTGTGGTGTTTATAGCTTACCAAAATATTGGGCTAGGCCCAATGGGTTTCACAGTCTACTTGGGTGTTGGGTCGAGGCCCAATATATTTACTGAGTTTTCGTGATAATTTCCGTGAGCTCGGGAATGTATTTGATCACATTCGTTTAATTGTCCAAATGTATAAACGTTAAGTATTAAACGTTAATTGTTTTTAAGTAATTCGCGATTTTAGACTATCAAGGCTCGTGTGCAAGCATCGTTTCTTGGTGAATGATAATCACAAATATCGTTGTGATTTAACGTAGTATAGCATAGATAACAAAAAAAAATTTGTTACTAGTAGAAAGGGTTATTAAATATCGTAATGATTTATTAATCATTTATTAGCATTTACTATTCATAGGGGAAGATTACGAGAGGTTACAAAAACCCTAAAAAATCGACTAAACATGTTTAATCCAAATCAAGAATTTGATTTTTATGCGTTTCGGTAATACAATAACATGTTAAACGGCTCGTGATGCCACAGTTAGAATTTAAATACCATGAAATTCATATAAATAAATCTACAATATCAAAGCATATAGCGGAAGCAAAGAATCATAATTAACATATAGATAGATTGACCGAATAATAAAGATAACGTACCTTTTTATCCTAGCAAGAACAAGGATCTAACTTCAATTCTTCTTCTTAAACAAACAAAGGATTAACGAGAAACCCTTACCGTTTTGTTTCTCAATCCAGGATGGTATTAACTAAAGTAAGTTAATTACCAAGGTTTTGTACACACGTACTATAACCAATTAATGTTTGGTGCTAGCAAAATAACACAATAATTAAACCAAACTATTTTATTTAATACTTAAAAGTCGATCTCCCCCCTTCCCCCCCTAAGAGTTGGTCGATCGGTTTTAGCTCAAAAGAAGAAGAAAGAAAACTTAGGGTTATAGTAATAGTGCGCAAGGTAAAAAACTAATAACCCTTGAGTTTGTATTTATAGTGAAACTATCTTGGAGCACAAGTTTGGATCAAATAGGGTTTGGCAACCCTAGGCCGATCGGCCCACCCATCCCCAAGGGTTTCTAGATCATTCTTGAGCTTCTAATTTCACTTACAGTCCTTCCTTTATTCACTAACGGTCGTTAGTCAATTCCGTTAATTAGTTAACGTCCATTAGTCGTTATTTCGTGTTCAAATAATTAAATACATAACGGTTATATATATTAATTATTTACATTAATCATTCATACGTAAAGTGTGCAATCCCAAGGTCCCGTGTTCGATTCTAGTCATACACGATTTAATATTTTTCCAAACTCTAACAGTAGATACTTATTTCCCACATGGTCGTAACTCTAACTATTATCGTTACCAACCCCAACAAGCTCATGTGGTTCAGCAACAAGTGTATCATGGTGCCTCAGTCACTACCATGAGGACTGAGAGGGTTATAAACAGCAACGATGCTGCCAAAATGTATGGTGGGACTTTGTATGTGGATTATCCTAAAAGGAAGCCTACTCGTAAAGGTTTCTTTTTTTAATAGTTCTAGCTAGCTTGATCTCTAGCTATATGCATGTATTATGTATATACTTTCTTATGTATGTAAAAGCTAGTGTAGACATCTTGAATTCCATCCCTTGCCAGTAATTGGTTTTACGTGGATGTTCTAAGATTGTCAAAATCAGTTACCAAATAATAAAAATATTAGTTTGTGGTTGTATTAACTTGCTCGTGTTTGAATTCTCACCAAGTCCCTAGTTGAATCATGAATGATTTCTTGTTCAAAGGAAACAGTTATATTATAAGCCAAGGATAAAGTTTAAAATAGGGAAGTACTTTCTATCTTACATAAGATAGAGCAGAAATAAAAATTTTGGAGAAAAACATACATTGACTTGGTTGTCTCTGGGTAAACATAAACAGGACTATAGAATGCATGGAACGGGTATGGTTCAGTCGCAAGTCAGTGTAGTCGAATGAAAAATTTGAGCATCCTCCTAGTTAATTGAATTTATAGTTTGTTGGAGTTTATATTATGTACACCATATCATATGTGTCGGTAACTCGGTTTTGCTTGCTGTGCCTCTTCAGTTCTTGGTGATAATCACGATCTGCGGTGACGACTGATTAGATATTCTATACAAATTACTCTACAAAATATATCCACAAAGTCTTGGCTCCATTTCATTTAGTTAGCTCAAGCTTCTCAATAAATCTTTAATGTTCAAAAGAGTAATAACCACAAACATGCACCAAATGCTAACATGACATTTTAATATCGTATCTTAAATACTTAGGGTGCCTTTAGTTAGAAAAAAATAAATAAATAAATAAAATAAATAAAATAAAAAAATCTCTTGTTTTCAATTTCTAGTTTTGTAGAAATTTGAAAGAGAAATTTATCTCCACAAATCACTTGAAAATATAAAAAAGCGTGTTTAGTTGATGTTTGTATTTTCTATTTTGAAGAAGGGGAGGGAGGGTTGTGGGATACAAATGAAAACAACTAAATTTTGTTTTGTAATTTTCCTTGTTAAGCTAGGAAATAGGGGATTTTATGTTTTGTAAATCATTTTGTTAGAAAACGTTTATTTGGACGCGATCTCTGTTTTCTTTGTTTTTCACAAAACATTTTGTGGAATAAAAGAGTGTTTTCCCCCAACTAAACGCACCCCTACGGTCTAGAAACTGATCGAACCATGAAGAAAAACAAAAACTCTAGCCACCAAAAGAATAATAGTCATTTTGTGTTGCTATACCGGTATTTTTAATCTGTAAGTGCCGTATATTTTTTAGTTTACTCTTATTTTATTTACCAATATAAATTTTGTCACAAAAGATCCAAACAGTTTGGCACACTCAATTCTTAGGCAATCTATTGTACCGCCCGAGCTCGTCTATGGGTTCGGGTCAGATTGTATTATCACTATAAATATCTGATAAATAATACAAAGTATCCTACAGGGTTTTCAATTGTCTAACATGGTGTGAGAGCGGGTCTGATCCTCAGAACATATGTGGCTAAGTTGAGTCATCTCGTCTATGCCACCCCGTCAAACCCTAGCCGCCACCATTTATCCTTTTTCAAAAAAAAAGTGTTGCAATGTTCGGCAAAACCCCTGGCCAAAACCCTAACTGCATACTGTTTTGGCCATAACTTTCAAAGTCGCGGTTAGCGTCATTCTCTTCGTTTTTCAATTCTGCACAAAGCCACACCAAAATCACCGTCTTCGGCCACCCGACGCGCTGTCGCAACCTGCTGCCAAATTTGTTTTTGCTTTGCTTGTCTTGCTTTCGCTTCTGCAGTTTGAAGATTTGTCTCCGCTAGCTGTCGGATGTCTTCAACAACAAATTAAGTTTGCTTTAATGCTTTTCATTTTGTTGCTTGTTTACGTTTTTGTTGTTATTGCTTTAATGTTTACTCCCTCCGTCCCAATTTTATTGTCACTTATTCCTTTTTCGGACGTCCCAAAATTATTGTCACATATCCAAAATAGAAAGTGAATATATAGTGGAGTTTGGTAAAGTTTACTATATTACCCTTGGTTGAAATTAATATTGCAAACTTTAAAGAAGTGTTAATTAATTGGTTAAGGGTAAACTTGTCATTTGGCAAAAAAGTAAGAGAGAGAAAGTAGTGATAGTGACATTTTTCTAAAAGAATGTATTTTTTGTCGGGTGACAATAATTTTGGGACGGAGGGAGTATTTAGTTTTCTCATCCAAATCGAGCTTTCGCGATTGCGGCGCTCGAATTGCGTGGGAGTATTAGGTAATGAATTATAAGGCTCGAACTCGTTTGTGGGTTCGGGTCCATTAGGGTTCCCAGGTTTCATTTTTTTATTACTATAAATATTTGATGAATAACACAAATTATCTTACGGGGTTTTGTGCTAAAAAAATGAATATATATATATATATATATATATATATATATATATATATATATATATATATATATATATATATATATATATATATATATATATATATATAGCGAAAATAAGTAAATAACTGGGATCCCTCCGGATCACCGGCAAATAGCCGATGATTGGAGGATAGCAATTTTTGTAGGTGGATCTTACCTAAAGCTCGGTTACCATGTAAGATAGCAAATAGAAATATTATTGATTTTACTTTTATATGATTATATAATGAAATTCTATGTCTATTTATAATAGAACATGACTTAGAGAATAAGCTTACATAACCCTAAACCTAATGGACCCTAAGCCTTTAGGCTTGGGCCTTAACCTATCATCTAACACTCCTATGCATTTTGAACGAGAGGTTACCAGACGTAAAAACTGGATAGAATATTGAAATCGCCTTCTTATTTTCTTTTTCTTTTCTTTCTCTCCTCTTCTTTGTTGTTCGTTTTCACGGAGATGGACATGTATTTGGCGACATAATTGTATACTGCTTCGCGGTTTTCTTCATTTTTTGTGATGTTTACTATTTGTTTTTTACATCATGGCTTGATTTTCCTTTGGAAGTGAGAGACAATTTGGTGGTCAACTTTTGTTGTCAATGACAATGATCTTTAAAAACGAGAAACAATTTGATGAGAAAGATAAAAGATATGGTTGATTGAAGGCAACACAACATATTTTTTATATTTTGACAGCTAGGGGTTTAGGGTTTATGCATTGAATACGAAAAACAAAATCGTAATTAAAAAAAATAAAGCGAAAATAACTGAGATCCCTCCGGATGTACATGGCTTTCTACGAACCTTCTTTCTAACGTAGTAAGACACTTTAAAAACATTTATGGACTGGTAATGCCACTTAAATTTTTTTTTTCTTTTTTTGAACATCAGAGATTTATTAAAAACCCATACTAGTAAGGAGCTAGCATGGAAAGATGAAGAAAAGGCTACTTCAATATTCATGAATTTCTAGTGACACTTTAACCGTAACGAGGTACCCCGTAATGATTTTTGACCCTTTCTCTAGGCATCCTAAGATGTATACTTAATGAAGTTTGAACCTGAAACTTCTTGTGAGAACATCCGGATGTCGGCCACATAATTTTCTAGCTAGAGCAGAGACAATGTGACATTAAAGCTTAAGAGATATCACTAAAAGTTAAGAAAAACAAATACATTGCATTCATATCCATATCACTAGGGTTGGGGGTAGAAGATAAGATAAAGGATGAGAGTGGAGTAAAATATCCATTTGTTTATTTTAAATAGAAACATGTGTGAATAAAATCTTTGAGTTAATTGATTGAAAATGTATCATACATGCAAATTTTTATTATTTTGTGTACTAAACTTTTTTTTTCTTATTGTGTGTACTAAACTTTTAAATTTTAACTATTGTGTGTATTTTGTGACCATTTTACCCTTACTTTTTTCAAATTTCTAAGGGTAAAATGGTCATTTTACATGGCTGAATAGTCACAAAATACACGCAATAATCAAAATTTAAAAGTTTAGTAGACACAATAAGAAAAAAAATCAGTACACACAATAACAAAAAGTGACAAGTATAATACATTTTCAAGTAAATTAACCCTATATCTTTTTGCCTCTTGGGATATACAGTAATTTTTAAAGGAGACACTGCAAACATACAGTAGTAACAGTTTTGCGGCACTAAATTATGTCACTAAATATCACTTTTCTAGTAGTGGATATATGTCTTGACCGTTTATCAAAATTCGTCAATCTCAAATTAAGCAGCTTCTACAAAAGAATATGACCTGTGACAGTAGTACGTCACCATTTTTAAATGATTGAGAGGTATATATATCGAACCAAAACACAAGAACTCATAAATTATTGTTTGGCGATTAATATCACTTGTGAGAACTTAGATCTAGTAACTTATCACACAATATTAAGCAAAGATGGTGGCAAAAGTATATATGTATGTCGTATGGAATAGAGAGAAAGAGAAGAGAAAGAAACTAGAATATATTTCATAAAACACACATTTACACACTCAAGCACACAACTCAAATGACTGGGTATGTGCCTTTTATACATCCATCACATGTTTAATGGATGGACTTTCTATGGGCTTTGGTGATGGACTTGGTTTACTTTTCCTTTAAAAGGCTTACATATTATAACTACTATTCTATTAAGTAACCAAGTCAACGAGCCCAATAACTAATAAAACTTATACATTCTATGACACGTTAAAAAGATCCTAGACCTAGAATGACCAACACTTTCTTAATGCTAACAAGTTTTCTATGAAAGATTTGGGATCTCTTAATTATTTTTTGGGCATCTCTATTACACGTGACTCTTCTGGAATGTTTTTGTCTCAGCGCAAGTATGCTGAGGAGATACTTGAGAAGGCTCATATGGTTGGTTGTAACCCAAGTCGGACTCCTGTTGATACTGAGTCTAAATTGGGGGATGACGGTGCACCGGTTTCTGACCCGACATTATATAGGAGTCTTGCAGATTCTCTGCAATATCTTACTTTCACTAGACCTGATATTTCTTATACGGTACAGCAGGTGTGTCTCTATATGCAAGATCCTAGAGAGCCTCATTTTTCAGCCCTTAAGTGAATTCTGAGGTATGTTCGGGGTACTTTGGACTACGGGTTATAGTTGTTTTCATCTTCTACTACTTCCTTGGTTGCTTACTCGGATGTGGATTGGGCGGGTTGCCCAACTACTCCGCACTCCACGTCTGGTTATTGTGTTTTTCTTGGCAACAACTTGCACTCGTGGTCCTCGAAGCGTCAACCAACGCTTTCTCCTTCAAGTGCCGAGGCCGAGTATCGTGGTGTTGCTAATGCGGTTGCTGAGACATGTTGGTTACGAAATTTACTACGTGAGCTGCATACTCCATTGTCTTCTGCTACGCTTGTCTAGTGTGACAATGTCAGTGCTGCCTATTTGTCTTCTAATCCGGTTCAGCATCAACGTACGAAGCACATAGAGATTAATATTAACTTTGTTCGGGATTTGTTGAATGCTGCGGGTAAAGTTAGAATTCTTCATGTTCCCTCACGTTATCAGTACGCGGATATTTTCACTAAAGGCTTACCATCTGCTTTATTGGAAGAATTTTATTCCAGTTTGAGTGTCCGGTGTCCTCCCGCTCAAACTGCGGGGGAGTGTTAGTCGTATGTTTCATAGGCCCAAGAGGTCTTTGTATCGGTTAGAGCCCAAGTAGTATTTGGATAGGGTTTATGTATTATATATATGGTTTTGGTTATTCAATAATAGATACGGAACGATATTTACCTTCACTATTGTGATGACAAGTGACCAACAAAATTTTCATTATGTAATGGAATTCAGTAACCAAATTTATGATGTTAGTGACCCAAAACGCTTTGTCACTAATGACGAGTTTTCTAGTAGTCTCATTTTACTACAAAAACCCTTAAGCAGGGTGAAGACGAACTTCACCGGAACCACCATCACCGGCGCTCAAATTAGGATTAGGGAAGAACCCTAATTGGAGCTCTCAACCCAGAAGAAGTGCCAGAAAGAGGGAAAGTGCAAAGACGCACACCCATATCACCGGAGAAGACAAACCTTCACCAGAACCAACATCAACAGGCGCTCAATTAGGATTAGGAGAAAAAAAACCTAATCGGAGCCACCAACCCAGAACAAGATCCGGAAAAGAGTAAAGTGAAAAGAAAAAAAACATAACCGTAAGTTTTATATCAAAAAAAATTATACACTTCTTTTATATATAAACTTTTACCCTTTATAATTAAGTTTTATTTTACTTAATTCCTTTTAAATATAACTTGTATTTAAAAAAAAAAAAAAAAAAAAAAAAAGGAGGATAGTATATTTTGAGAGTTTTTTATATAAAAAATAAAATAAAATAAACATATTGGAAAATCAAATAAAAGTTGCTTTTACCAAAACCTTTTTCAAAATGACTGGGAAAAAGAATAAGGAAATTGGTTCAGCGACCAGTTTCTGTAAGATGTTCACTAACATATAACACGTATGGATTGAGGATTTGGCCGAATAGAAGAAGATTTCTAGAGAGAAGGAGAAGTTGGGAGCCTTTGTAGAGAGAGAAAGTGATATGTAAGATTAGTATGTGTGAAAGGTCCAACCCTCTCCCTAGGTGGAGAGGGGTATTTATACTTACATACATATGTGCCCCGAGTGGGCTGTAGAGTGAGCTGATAGTGGGTAAAGACCTGACCCACTCCACAAATACTAATTGTAACTAAGCTATTAATAATAATACTAATAATCCTACGAACTAGTTAATGCTAACAGATACTCGGGGTGACCGAGTCTTCACATGAATATTTATATTCCTAACAATCTCCCCCTAAGGGAGGTCACCCCGAAAATAATATTTTGAATTCTAGCATTCTATTACTTGATTGTAAATGACTTCCTAGCTCGTAGTTCTTGATTCTTCAAAGTCTTTAATCTTTTATGCATTCAGCAGTGAACATTTGATGATTGTTCTTTTGTCTTCGATGATCTTTCAAAATTCATTGAAGTCATCATCCAACATATGTCTTCAAGTTATCTTGTTGCAGTATTGTTCTCTTGTGAAGTTGTGATCTTGGAGCTTTCTTTGAGATCATCAGTCACCGTAAATCTCCAAGCTCATCCGTTGTAGTAATATTGCCTCCATGTGATTTGTTGTGACTTTAGGACTGCATGCTCACACTTTTCTGAATCATGATAACTATCATCAGAGTTGCGGAAGCTGTGTTGTAGGTCTTTTAACTTATCATGATGTCTTTGATGATGTTTTGTAAGTGTGAGCATGGAGTGTGGATTGATACGTCTCTACTGGAATCAGGAACCACCATCACCATCTTTATATGAATCTGAAACAAAACAGTTAGCAATAAAGTTGGAGAACGAATATGGCTTTGTCATTCGTTCGAGGTGGTTGGATTAACCTTCGGTTCCGTGAGGACCGACCTGTGATCAGGTAGAATCCCCTTTAAAGAAGATTCTCCTTGACAGGAATTTCCAGCTTGTAGTAATGATATTTCCAACAAGTTAATGTCAGAATCATCATACTAGGCATGTTCTCATACCAGAACGTCTCAAAGCAGACAGCACAGTAAAGTGAATCAGTGAATTGAATACCCACTGATTGATGAGAAATTGATTAGAAAAAAAATCACTCGCGTGTTACTGGATAAACATTTTATGCAACACGACGAGGGTTTTATACATTGAATCACATTTCTGTCATAAACACTTTTGTTTGAAAATTTTCACAATCAATGTGCTCGAAACTCAGTTTGGTGAGCACATTGAAAGGTTTTCCAAAAGCATTCGTCAATCCATTTCCTGGAACAAGGTTGATTCGAATGAGAATCGCCCCATCGTTTCTTTCCAGTTGTCACAAGCTTGATCCATGAAGGATCTCACATGTCACCCACCAAGAGCTTGCTTGATGTTGGCTCTAGAAGGATTTCCATCTTCATTGTGAATACTTTACGTATCACTCGGATGTTCTGGCAATACCACAAGGATAATGCGTAAGACTCTTTAGCATATATTTTCTTACATTTCACAGTGTATGAAATAACAAGCATATTGGAAGTGTGTCCTAATTTGATTTATTGATGATCTCTTGGCTCTAGACTCAATAGTGCATTTTGATTTAGTGATCGGAGGCTGGAGAGGACTGCCACCTTTTCAATACCATCTAACTCGGAGTGAGAGAGACGATAAATATGTATTGATCTCCATGACAAATGAAAAAAGAGTCCTTTGAGGGACCTTGAGTGGCTAGGGAGGGTTGTGCAGCGTATCACTGGGTCCATGATACTTTTTCTTAAATGTCAGCAATCAACTAAGTGATTCTGACAGCATATGTATTGACTCGGTTTCTGCCTAAAGTGTAAGGAGGGCTTCTTTCTTTTCACCTTTTATCTTTACATTTCTTTTTCATTCTTCAACCCCTTCAGCGCTTACCGAGACTTCATTACTAGTACCTTGTTGGGTTTGTTCCAGTACTAGCTCCATCTCAGTCGGCACTTTTCCCTTATTCACTTTTCTCCTTTTTAATCATTCCTAAGGACTTCTATTCTAACTAGAGGATTGTCCCTGGGAAGATCCCTCCGGTTCTGGCTGGATCATGGGAACTAATACCTAACCTCACCATCCTTATAACTCCAGAACATTAAAATAATATTGGTCGGTCTTTGGTATTCTTCCAAAATTGCCATCATAAACCATTTGCTCCCTCTCAATATGTGCATCGATATACGAAAGAGTTTAGCACATGTGGGAGAGCCTACACTTGAGTCCAAAAGATCACATTTTATCAGTTTTCATATTTAAATCACATTCTCTCCCCCGATCAAAAATTTCAAACCTTTTGAGATTTGTGATCCCAATTGATTTAAATAATTTTAGAAAATATGGGAGAAAATGTGGCCAGGTTTAATATATTCTGATAATGGAACATGCAACTACTCCCCCTCAATTTATGAGGGAGATTCACTACTTATCATGTACAAAGATAATCGTTATGACACAAATGATATTGACCTTTTTGCGCAGACGATGTGATCATCCGCTTCTCTGAGGGAGTCAGTAGTCAACATCAATTATCCATCCACCAACAAAAATTTTCCAAATGTTGTAGATCCCTACTTGGCGAGACCAGAATAAGTAAAGCGTTGTTGAAATGAAGGTGGTGGTGGTGAAAACAGTATTGTTGTTGTTGTTGCTGCCGATGTTGTTGTTGTGGTGAAATCAAAGCCAGTCAATAGAGTTTGAATATCTGATCAAATGGTTAGAGCGGGAACTGGCACATTCATATTGGCCATGGAATCTGCATAAGAATATCAACACAGATATACATATATATAGATTCACTTTTCATTAATAGCTACCACGTAGCAGCCTGCCAACTCATAATACCATATTCATCTCATAATTAAACCACATTCAGGAAATACATTAAACCGCTATCTAGCATGAAGAGCAATCAGTAATCATGAACATGGCAATTCACACATATTTCAACTTTCAACTCAGGATCTTAGGGACATGATTCTAACACTATAGCTATATACCTAAGCATATTCGGAGTGCACAAGCAATACGTCAACAACAATTAAACCGCTATCGACTAATAAAAGTCAATCAACATTTGAAACTCATTCAATCAGATCATGCAAATGCCTGTGGAGTATTCAAGAACATCAAACATAATGGGTTTTCTAACTTCTTTTAGATTTTGAGTTTTAAAGTATTTAGGGGATTAAACGAGGATTCCAAAGTGACACAAATGAACCTTATAATTACATAAATCTAGGATACTATAAGAAAATTGCACATAATGCCCTAATCTTTCTAACAACTAACACATTTGGCCATTTAAGATAAAGCTTAGTAAGATCCTCTTCAGCTAATACCCCATTAACTACAAAACCTTTTCTAACAATTTTGAGATAACCAAGAAACCCGTTTGATGATATAATATTTGAAATCACTCTCTCCCTCAATCAATGACCCGTATTCTAGTTAAAGAGTTGTAGTCATTGATTGAGTGACAAATTTTATGCACAATCCAAGTCTTAAAGAATTTCAACCAACATGTTACCACCATGTGTCTCACAAATAATTTTCAAAAGAATCATAGAAGGAAAATTATTTGCATAAAAAGAAGATTTATCTTCCTTTACAAGAAATGATGCACTGAAACGTACATCAAATCGGGAAAACATGGATATAAAGTAATCCATGCCCGAGTGAACTTCACCCAGTGGGAGGAACAACCATCTTTTTGGCGACGTGCTTTCCCCATTTTGAAACGCGGGTTGCTATCTAAAGTAATAGCAAGCCATCATGACATGTTTTAACAGTTCATTTTAACTTCTGCTCGAGCTTCATTTAAAGTCCTATGTCATTATTGAATGACATTTTGATAGGATCGTTTAGCTCGAGGTTGTTTAGACCTCATATAGGGATTAAGACAATAATAATGAAGAACAACAGTTTACGCAGCGGAATAACATATCATTATCATTGCACAAGGTTTGTCGAATGATTACAAACCTTAACCCTAGGCGTCTACACTAAGACTTGGCGCCTAGGTTACACACACACACTTTTCTGGACTACATTGGGAAGACCTGTGTAAATCATATTCCCTGTATCTCTTTATATAATAGAGATGATGGGGTTACAAAGACTCTAAATTGACAATTAAGGTCCTTTAACTTTGTCTTCATAAGTTTCCTTCATCTTTCATCTTTTGTCAATATCAACTCGTATTTAATTTCTAACAATCTTCCCCTAGTTGATATGACAAAACCATGTATATGAAAGATGTTGTCTTCCTCGTCTTCCCCTTAAGTCATGCATACCATCAAGGATCTTCAAGCTTCAAACCTTTAGAATATTCTTCTTCCCCTTTTTGTCATACTCAAATAGGGAACAAAAATACGCAACCTTGATCTTCATAATCACGAACCAGTACCATACCTCCAATCTAGTCTTCTAATGTCTTGAATTACCATTATGAACACCAAAACGCTTACTTATTAAATTAACGCAAGACATAAAAATCCTAAATCTTCAGTATGAATACCAACGAATAATCATGAAAACCTTCACCTTGATGTAGCACAATCTCGATGTATTGAAGAAGAAAACTAATCATTACCAATTCGATGCTGAAGTAGAATAAACCAACCTTGTGTCCTATAGCTTGTACTAAATATGACTTCGAACATATACTTAACGTATAAGGAGATAGGTCAGTCTCTTGACAATAAACACTGAGCACTACAATGTAACTCCTTCAAGTGTTTGTCAATTCTTAGTCTCTTGAACGAACAAACAAGTTATCTTTAAAGTGTGTTTGCTTCACTTTAAGATATAATAAGACACGAACTTGAAAAATTCCACTTCACCGTCAAATAAGTAATAACTAATCCACTTCGCCAATAAAAACCGAGCCATAAATCTGTACGAACAAAAATCAAATCATCATCTTGTGTGTGTGTTTCTTCCCCTGTGTGTGTGCTATGGAACCAATGAGTTCCAAATCAATAACCAATTCTTCCCCTCACTTTGAGAAGCCCATGCTCTAGCAGTACCAACCAGCAGTATAAACTGTTCATCCTCCAAAGCTAGCAGTACAAACTGTTCAACGAACAGTACTAATTCCGAAGACCAAGCAGTACTAACTGGTGAAGCCAGCAGTACAAACTGCTACATATAAACCAATGAACAGTACTAACTATTGTCGAGTAGTACTAACTGTTAGTCACAGCAGTACCAACTGCTACGTATAAATCAAGAGCAGTACTAACTGTTCATCGAACAGTACAAATTCCAAAGAAGAAAAACTCTGTTCCAAAGAAGAAGCCTGAGAAGCAACAATTTCCATCTCCAAGATTAGTAATACTTGCACTTCCCTGCAAACAGGTGTCTGAACTCATGGGTAGCAGAGGAGCCCACAGCAAAATCATGCCGGATATCACTGGAAAAGGAAAAGGAAAACTTGAGTAGTTGTAGTTGTGTTGACTTTTGTGTTGTGTAGGTTGTTTTGGTATCTTTTGTTGGTTGGTTTTTCCTTGTAACCGTATGAAGCTTTGTAATGAATCCACCTTTATAATGAATAAAATTTAAGCACTTCATTATAATTCATCTCTGACTTCTAAATTCCTCCCTTGAATTCCATAATGATCAATCATCTTTAACAGCAACAAGAACAAACTTTAATTAATGATCAATCATCTTTAACAGCAACAAGAACAAACTTTAATTCCTCCCCTGTTTGGAAGAATCCTCACCATCAGATGAACTAGAACATGAGTTTCCAAGCTCAGCATATCTTTTCTATACAAATAAGCTCAGCATCAAATAAGACCATTTGTACAAGTTACCATCAATTCAGTTGTTTCAGTTTCAAACTGCTCTCAACACTTCCAGATGTATTACCTTCTGAGAGAGGTGTATCACAGAGCATAAACTCAGTAGGAACTAAGTTTTGAACAATCAGTACAAACTGGTGAAGGCAGCAGTTCAGACTGTTTACACCAGCAGTTCAGACTGTTTAGCAAAAAGATTTCAGAGATAAAATCAAATTTTGAATTTTAATTTGTGGATTCGAAAACAGTTTTGTCCACTTATAGTTTTTAGAAAACTATCAGCTATGAACGGATTTGACTTGTCTTTACCAATAGCCGTCTGCTATGGACTAGCCAACTCTTCACACTTAAGATTTGGTGAGTTGATAACCAACCAGTTTTTGGTAAACTGTCAACCATAAACGGATTTGAGTAGTCTTTACCAGAAACCGTTTGATCTGGACTAGTTGATTCTTATGTGGATTAGACATGGTGAATCAATTACCATTTGTTATGTGACAAGCATTCACACTTGACAATCCAAACCACCATTCTATTCAAACACAATCCAAAGCAAAAAGCTTATCTTAACCTGAAATGTTAGTCCAAAACCAAAGAAAATACAATACATAATATTCTCTTTTAACAGTTATTCCATTTGACTAACAAATTCACAAGCAGTCGTAACAACATTTAAGCAGTCGCAACTATACAAATAGCACAATTAACAGTACACAATCCAAAAACATTTACACATTAATCTTTTGAAGGATTAAGCATTCCAATACCTGTTACCAAGTACTGAAATCTGCTTACATCAAAACCTTTTGTTAATAGATCAGCAAAGTTGTTATCAGTGTGTATTTTAACTTGTATTAACTTCTTTTCAGCACAGTCTCTTATAAAATGATGTCTAATTTCAATATGTTTAGTTTTTGAATGTTGAACTGGATTCTTAATGATACACATTGTACTGTTATTTTCTATATGTATAATTGTGTTTAAGAAATTGTACCCATAATCAAGCATCTGGCTTTGAATCCATAAAACTTGAGCACAACAACTTGCAGCAGCCACATATTCTGCTTCAGTAGTAGATATAGCCACCATAGTCTGCTTCTTACACTATCAAGAAATTAATCTTCGACCTAAGAATTGACAACCACCTGTTGTAGACTTTCTATCCATGCTAGCACCAACATAATCAGAATCAGAGAATGCAACAAGATCAAATGCAGACTCTTTAGGATACCACAGCCCCAAGTTAGGCTGTCCTTTAAGGTATCTGAAGATCCTTTTTACTACTGTGAGATGAGACACCTTTGGATTGACTTGGAATCTTGCACAGGCACACACATCAAACATAATATCAAGCCTTGATGATGTGAGATACATCAGGGATCCAATCATTGATCTATACATGTGCACATCCACATCTTCACCCCTGTGATCCTTTAATAACAAATGTGTCTCCTTGTCAATTGGTGTGCTAGCAACTTTGGCATCTGTGAATTGAAATTTCCTTAAAATTTCTCCAACATATTTATCCTGAGAGATAAATATACCATTTGGCTTTTGCTGTACTTGAAGACCTAGAAAGAAGGTAAGCTCTCCCATAGAACTCATTTGAAATTGGTCTTTCATTAGTTTTTCAAACACCTTACACATCTGTTTCTTTGTAGAACCAAAAATGATATCATCTACATAAACTTGTACTAGTAGAATATCACCCTTGTCCTTCTTAATAAAAAGAGTTTGATCAATTTTCCCTCTATGAAACCCATTCTTTAGAAGATATTTAGCAAGAGTTTCATACCAAGCTCTTGGAGCCTGATGCAATCCATATAGAGCTTTCACCACCTTATAAACCTTGTCAGGATGCTCAGGGTCTATAAAACTTGGAGGTTGTGTAACATAAACCTCATCATCAATAGTGCCATAAAGAAATGCACTCTTCACATCCATTTGATAGACCAGAAATCCCATAAATGAAGCATAAGCAATAAATAATCTTATTGCTTCAATCCTGGCAACTGGAGCAAAAACTTCCTCATAATCAATACCCTCTTCTTGAGTATATCCTTGAGCAACTAATCTTGCTTTGTTCTTTATAACAATGCCCCTTTCATCCTTCTTGTTCCTGAATACCCACTTTGTACCAATCACTCTCATTCCTTTTGGTAAATCAACCAGAACCCAAACATTTTGAATCTTGAATTGAATTAGCTCTTCTTGCATAGCTTCAACCCAACTTTCTGATTCTAAAGCCTTGAATACATTCTTGGGTTCAACCTGAGATAGAAAACATACAAACATACACTCATTCTCATCTTCATGATATTTCTCTTCATAAACCACACTGAGAAAACCATGATGATCTAGATCTTGAATTTGCGTTCTGGTCTTGACTCCAGATTGTACATCTCCTATGACATTGGTAAGTGGATGATTTCTATGCACAATGGTATGGGGAGTAGAAGGAACTGCATAGTTAGTAGGCATGTTTTGCAGACCATCTCCAAAGAAATCAAACTCAGCAGTATCAACTGGTGAATGAGGATGACTTGGTCCAGCAGTCTCAATATTTTTCTCAGCAGTTGGAACTTGAGGTTGAGCAGTGCTAACTCCATTGGAACTGCTCGTTGGAATTTCAGCTTCTTTACCATTCTGACCACTTGTTTCAGCAGCATCTTTCTCTTTGTCTACAACACTTGATGAAGGAATATCATCTTTCTTTGTAGAAGACTCATTCACAGAACTTTCTTCCATGACAGGTATGAAAATGAAATCATCATCTTCCTCTTCTGAACCTGCATTACCCTTTGCCAGTAATTCTTCCTCCAATACCACCACCAAAGACAACTGGTCCTCCATCCAGAGCAATAAAGTCTGAAAGATATGACTTGTTGCCTGTCATGTGCCTTGAACATCCACTATCTGAAAATCCTCTATCTTCTTTGTCATTTGAGGGATGTTCCTGCACACAAAATAAAGGTGTTAGTTTCTTTTGGGGATCCAAACCATCACTGGTTTGGATCTGCCTTGTGCATCAAGATGAGAAAACTTGTTTAAGGTCTTTGATGCACCATTGGGTTTGACAAAATGTTTATCCCAATGTGCTGAGGCCTTGACAGCATTGCCCCAATATCCCTTAGCATTTAAGTACCTAGTAGTCTGATTTGCTAGTCTAGCAGTTGGAACTGCTGACCTAGCAGTTGGAACTGCTTGTTTAACCTTAGGCACCCACTTCTGATTTGCCATTAAACCCTCATTAACTCTATAAAACTCACATATCCACACAAATCTTCTTCAACACAAATCTTTTAACTTCTTCAATCACAATGTCTTCTTCATCAAACATCATAGAAATTTCATCTGATTCTTCTTCTGATTCCGAAGATTCAGGATGGAACAACTATTTTCCACCAAATTATTCTTCAACTTCAAGAGTTAATCTTTCAAAGAAAAAGACTAAAATATCCTCATCTGAAGATACTTCCTCCTTATGTTGATAATTCATCCTCCTCTTCGTCTGGCTCATCTGATGATGATGATGAACTTCAAAAACTATCAAACTTACTCACAAAAGAATTTGAGAAAGCAGCTCTGATACCACATGATAGGATCGTTTAGCTCGAGGTTGTTTAGACCTCATATAGGGATTAAGACAATAATAATGAAGAACAACAGTGTACGCAGCGGAATAACATATCATTATCATTGCACAAGGTTTGTCGAATGATTACAAACCTTAACCCTAGGCGTCTACACTAAGACTTGGCGCCTAGGTTACACACACACACTTTTCTGGACTACATTGGGAAGACCTGTGTAAAACATATTCCCTGTATCTCTTTATATAATAGAGATGCTAGGGTTACAAAGACTCTAAATTGACAATTAAGGTCCTTTAACTTTGTCTTCATAAGTTTCCTCCATCTTTCATCTTTTGTCAATATCAACTCGTATTTAATTCCTAACACATTTCTAAGACCGTAAATGTTATCGATAAACAAAAGACATGCCTAGAGGAAACTATTTTTGGTATTTTCTATTTTTCAGATTTTTATGGTTTTTCTGGGTTTAAGTTTTTCTATTTACAATTTTTTGGTTTTATATTTTTCTATTTACATTTTGGTATAAGATATGTACAAAATAGGTTACTCTATTTAAGACGGTGTTGACATGAATACCGAAATAAGGATATCGTTTTGTACGTTGTAGAAGTTAGTAGTCAACATCTCTTAAACTTTCACCACCAAAGCTTTCGAGGCTCCTAAATAATCGTCTGAACTTGAGCCTTCTCAATTGTAAAGCTTTGATAGCTTCCCCCTAAACCAAAAATCTTCTTTTTGAGTAGTTTCAAAGCTCTCTTTCAAGCTTACATAAGGTAAGTGTACAGCAGAAATCGTAGCAAACCACATCAAATATTGCTGCTCCTTTTAAGAATAACCATCGTGATTCTTCGTTCGGGGGATCATCAAATAGATCAGTAGTGTATCATCTCACACTTGAATAATTCTTCTCACATTTCTTCTCGCTGAAGACTGAAGTAATGCATACCAAAAGTATCTAGAAACCACTTCCCCCAAGTAGTTGAAGTGATGCAATCAGTCTCATTGCATGAAGCTCAAAACCCGAAGTACACACTCAATCCCATTAATGAAGTCAAAAACGTAACATCAAGATCAATTAAGACCCGAAAATCCCCTTTTCTCCCTTCAGGAAATTGCAGATGAGAATTGTTACACCAAATTCAACTAAGTCCCGAGTGTAAGCAATTTATCCCGTATGTAGTCGAAATGATAACACCAATACAGTATCATAAAAGCAACTGAGTACCGGATGTACACATTTCCTTCAGTAGGATACCGACTAACCATAGGAATCATCATATAATTGTGTACCTCTTTTATTATCAGAAACTGACTTTCTCTTCCCCCACGTAGTTGGAATAATACACCCAGAAGCTACGAGTCAAAATACTGATTTTCTCTGCGGTTATGACATTTGTCTTCCCGAAATAATCTTCAATTGAGAAGAAGTATAAAGTTCATCACGTGTACTCGTTGTGCATTCAGATGTATATCTCCTTCCCCCTTGTTGGTTTTGATACCTCAGAATCAGCAACACATTTTACACACATATTCTTGAGATCTTGTGAGAAGAACAAAATTAGCTCAAGTGGATCAAGTGAGAATCACACGCTACCGAAACTGTCTCTGACTATCTTTACCAACCCTTAAGTAGGCTATTTGACGAGATGACTGATGGAACAAACCCGATATACCAAACTTGGCACTGAAGTAGAATTCCCCGTTCTCATGACTTGAACTTGCACTAATGTTGGAAGAACGGTGCAGAGAATTAGTGCTCCAAGCAAATCTCTAAGTACTCAATACCCAACCAAAGTATGAGACATTAACACCTCATGCGATTATCCACAACGTCATCGGCGTGTGACACTGAGTACTATAACGCAACTCCTTTAAGTGATAGTTAACCAGGTCGTCAAACATTTACCCCGACTGCTGGTAACTTGATAAACTAAGTCTTCAACTTAAATCTTAAGCACGAGCAAGTTATCATTGAAAGTCATGCATCCAACCAACCCCGACTTCAAGATAGAATAAGATCATGCCTTTGAGAAAGTCAACTTCAACCCCAAATAAGTGATACCTGATCAACTCCGTAGTCACCATTAGATGCCCAACAAGTGTCACAACCCGAAATTTTAGGTCATTTTTCCGAACCTCGACGATTCACTATTCACCAGTTACTATTCATCATTTACTATTCACCGATCACTATTCATCATTCACTATTCATCATTTTCGGAGTCAGTTTGAGAATTTGAGAAGCGTTCGGAAATTTTACTATTCACGTGACACTATTCATTCCCGGAGAAAACTCACTATTCATGTTCATCATTCGTTTCATCGTAAACGTAGTTTACGGGTATTCATATGCGCGTAACCAGTTAGGTTTAGCTGCGTATCCATGCATCATCAGTAAAGACACTGCATACGGACTAGGGATAGTCTACATATCATCATAATGACATTTTCATACTATTCCACTCGTAGGTTTATCAAGTTAACATTTTTCGTACATTTGACGTTTTACGTATAATTAAATTTAAAGAAACGCTAACGCGCGAGCAATAAATGTGACTAACACGCCCGACAATCCCCACGATGGTCTCGATATATTTTTACACTCATTTTAACATCACAAAAATTATAAAATTCAATTACCCGGTGTTTTAAATTTAATTGGTACACGTTTCATAAAAAGTATATAATTACGACGGTTTACGTAATTTTTACTCGATAATTATTTAAACACCCGATTCTTTCAAGGAATATATTTTTATCATTTTTATGACTCCGATAAACTTTAATTGGTTCCGTTAAATTTTATTTCTAGTTAACCCGGTACCCGATAATACCCAAAACTACCTAAAATATCAAATAAACACATAATATCCCAACATTTTCTTACACCACATCAATTCTCCCACCCCTTTTCCCTAATTCACGACCCTTGCCCCCCTTGGACCAGATTTCATCTTCAATTTGACCCAAAAATTACCACAATGCCATCCTAGCTAATAATATCTTCCATATTTCCTAAATAATTAAACACACAAACACTTTCATTTCCAAAATACTTCAAGAAATCCTCTCATCCTCTTTTCTTTTTGGTTCAGCCCATACATCAAGAACAAGAAGAAATCCATCAATTTTTGGAGTCCAAGTGTTAATCTTGTCCAATTAGTGTTCCTTGTTAGGATTTTGCAATAAAAATCCCAAGTTTCTTAAGTGTTTTTCATCCAAATCATCTCCAATCATCAAGTAAAGTTCAAGTATATTTTCTTAACTTTATTACTTTCATTTTTACTCATTATGATGTTTTTATAATTTATTATGCAAGTATATATGTTTATCATACCACATACTCTTGATTTTTACTTATAAAAATGGATCTATGTTTATAACTAGTGTACACTTGAGACCCATCATTTTTGATGAAGTTTAGGATCCCATGACACCCTAAGAAGGTGTATGGTAGTTTAAGGGTGATATTGAAGTTGTTTGGATTGGTTTGAAACAAGTTAGATACTAGGAAACTCGTTTTTGAACCATATATATACCCGCTGTCCATTTTTCTATTTTTCTGGAAACTCAGTCGACCATGGTAAATTTTGGACCAAAGATATAGAAAATACTTTCAAAAACGAAACTGTGGCCGCAAGAATCACAAAAATCCGAGTTACGACGTGAAAGATACGCTAAAAACAATTTTACGACGAAAACTATTATTTAGTTAAAATAGTTGCTGTCACACGATTTTCAAGGGTGAAAACGAGACCTTTACAGAAACTTAGCCGACCCGATTTATCAAAAATATATTACTACGTTGTCCCACGATTCCGCGGATATAAAGAACGTCGAAAACGAGCTAATAACAAACAAGATACACGCGTTTAAACATCAATAACTCCTATTATATTTTGACAGCTTTTTAATGGAATATATTTTACGTACTAGAAACTATATTTTTCAAGTAATAACCATGGAGAACCGTATCTCTTACCCGTTGGAACACGTACGATCAAAGGTTTATTAACGCGACTATTATATGACATTTCAAGGTTTTCAAAACGCCGAGTCCAACACAAACATTTTATACACATTATTACACGACTAGTTTTGACGGAACAAGTTGACGTATTTTCACCGAGTTTTGGAAAACATTACATATCAACGATAACTATTATTTTCAAAGTACGAGTGGTATAGGTTACATATGCATGAACATTCACTACATCATCTAAGTAGAACATATTCATTCATGATAGGTTGCGGCTAGTGTTCGCGCCTTGTTGTCCCGTTCATCACATATTCATCGCATTGTTGTATCATCATATCAGGTGAGTTCTTAGCCCCACTCTTACTCTTTAATACTTGTTTTAAACTCCTTGGGGGAGGTACATGCTCAACTGTTTTCATTAACTTTCATACTCTTAAACATGATGTGTAGTTTTATTACGATATGTGACTTAATGTGTGAAAACTATTCTATACGCTATATTCTTTAAACCACTGTTTAACTCCTGGATGGAGCCGACGGAGAGGTATTGATAGTACTATCGGGTTGACACCCCCACCCTTTGCCTACGATTCATGGCCTTGGGTGAATATAATCCAGCTATGAAGCATGCTTGCTTATTCTTGTCGTGAGGTTCAGTAGGCTATACTTTACATTAAGCGTGCATATATCGTATACACATGTGACTTGATCATACTATACATTAGCAGTGGGTTGTGAACACACAGGTTGCAAGTCTTGAATGGGCAAGGCTTGGAACTGAGTGGATTTACAATGCCTTTGCTGGAAAAATCTTCATTTTAAATGCAATTCATTTTACACTAAACTCTATGAACTCACCAACCTTTGTGTTGACACTTTTAAGCATGTTTATCTCAGGTTAGTAAGGCGATAGCAGGTGCATGGAGCAGAGAGTCTTAGGGCATGCTTTTGGAGACTTTCACTTTTATCGTTTACCATTCGATACACTTTAAAAACTTATGTGTTATTCTACTTTGGGATCTTTTGTTTTGTAAACTATGACTTTTATCTATTCGAATGGTAACTTTTCAAAACGTCTCATTTAGAGGTCGTTTTCTATAACTCGTACTTTGTGCCCTGAAGTAGCATCCCCATGACACTATCGTTCCGCTGCGATATTTTGGGGGTGTTACAACAAGTGAGTGAAAAACCAATCAAATGTACGTCGATCCACTTGTTCACACTTCTCCCCTTTAAAAATTGCATATGAGAATGCCATTTTTGATTGAACAAGTGTATATGAGGTTGATCCACTGTTCACACTTCTCCCCCTCAAAAATTGCATTAGAAGTTGCCATTTTTGATCGAGTGAATAAATGTCCAATCTGATGAAAGTAGATCCACTTGATGTCTGAAAGAGCATGGAGCAAGTATGAAGCTTTTTGTTGAGAATAGTCAGAAACAAGAAGATTTCTCTTCTTCCGAAGATAAAGTGCACTCAAGTGTACGCCTTTCTTTTCTTTGATGAATGGGACCTGAGGAGTTGTCAACAGATGCCATTATGTTGACACTGAGTCCCGAGGCTTGAACTGCAGTGTTCAAACGTCATAGTCGATGAAGAACGAGGCCTGAACTGATGTGAACAGACATCATTATGTTGACATTGAGGCCCGAGGCTTGAACTGATATGTTCAAACGTCATAGTCGATGAAGAACGAGTCATGAACTGATGTGAACAGACCTCATTATGCACGTACATCACTGTTGAGTTTCCTGGATTCCCAAGTTAGGAAATTTCAGTCCTTTTGACAGTGATTGTGAAACCTTTCTCTTGAATTTAAGCTTTGAATTCATCATTTGTGGCAATCAAAGAGGTTGTCTGTTCTATAAACTTAGATTTTGTTTCTTTGATTGAATCATACAGGTTTTTACATTGCTTTTTCAAAGTCTCATTTTCAGTAAATAATTCAGCCACTTTATTGTCATGTTTAGTCTTAACTTCATTGCACATGTCACGCATCTCAGCCAACCTGTTTTTCAGGTTTTTGATCGTTAAGTTTTTGGCTTCTAGTTGAGCTTTCAAATCATTTATTATGAAGAGTTCACGGAATTCAGGGAGTTCCGTATTTTCACATGGTAGTTTAGTTTGAAAGCTTTCCTCCTTTTGTTACATTGCTATTTCAAGAGAAATACAATGTTTTTCAAGTAGTAAAAATCTTTTTAAAAGTTCATTATAAACATCATTTTCAACCATATCATTTGATTTGGAAAACTCAGCCGTAAGCAACGAACTTGACGCATCATCATGTTCAGCATCCTGATCAATTTCTCCCCCCTTATGACTCATATTTGATGAATCAGAGGTGATATTGCTATCAGTCTTTTCCATCAGATATGTGTTATAAGTAGGTTTAATTTGATCAGTAAGTTGTTCATTATAAAGAACATTATTTTGATCAGATAGATGTACCTCAGCAGATAGTTTGAGATCTGCATCCACACTAAGTGTGATATCAGTTCCTGAGTTGTTGTTATCACCATGCTTATCTGAATCTGTCCCGTTTCCTATATGTTGTGCTCTTTCATTAATGAACCCCTTAACATTACTCATAAGTTGGAGTAATGTAACTCTGAACACGTCAACCTCGGTTCCAGCGTAGTTAGCAAAACACTTTTTCGTCATTTCACTGTCATAATCATAATCCTCAGTGTATTGCGAATCAATGAACACTTGGAGTTGGTTGTTGATCACCCAAAAGGCAGCCATGGATCTATCTTCAGAAAATTCTCCTTTGGAAAGTTGTTTTTCAAGTTGATCTAAGTACAGAATCATTTTGACTGTGAAGTCCTGAACATCTTGACCAAAGAGTGTTGCGAAGGCCCGTTGGTAACCTCCCGAGTATCCAGGTTGTTCAAACAGAACCTTGAAATGTGAATGAAGTAATCGAAAACATTCAATGCGACTTTCCTTTTCATTAGTCGACATTAGAGACTGATGACACTCTTCCTCGTGAGAATTCGAACATGACAATTCCATACTAGCATTATCAGAATCACACACGTTTGTTTGTTGTACAGAATTGGAATCCACACGTTTATCATTTGCGTCATACAATTTAAGTACCTCAGATATGAAAGAATCTGAATTAGTGGACATTGTGTAACCGTGCACGGGATTTTACAAATCTCTTATTTAAACCGAGAAATAGAGTCTTTCGCGGGACTTTACAAAATCAAGAATAAACCGTGATTTGATTGCTTGAATGTGTTATAATGAAAGTTTGGATCGATAATGATTGGTGATTGTATGTTAAGATGATGATCGTTTGATGGACAAGGTGATATGTTGTTTAGTTGAGATTTGGTTCCAGAGACGTGCCTTAGTTGTAGTAAAATTTTGGTCTAAAAACTTCACAGCTCGATAACTTCTTTTTGGAGCGATTTCAGGCTTCGAAAGTCGGGTTGAATGAATAATATTGTTCAACGTGTCCTTCTCCTCGGTCTCACAGTCGTTTTGACAGGTATTTCGCTGAAAATGGATTTATGGTTCAAAAGTTATAGCCGTTTGAAGCTTTGACGTAAAAAATCAACTTTGGTCAAACCGCAACTGATCAAATCGCAACAAGTCAAATCGCAATAAGTCAAATCGCAATTAACCAAATCGCAATAAGTCAAATCGCAAGTGTCAACTCGTAACGTCAAATCGCAATAGGTCAAATCGCAATCAGTCAAATCGCAACTTATCAAATCGCAACTAATCAAATCGCAGGTTAACTCAAATCGCAAGTTAACTCAAATCGCAACCGGAATAACCCAAATCGCTACTGCCAAATCGCAACCCACAAAAAGTCAAAAGATTCCCTGTCACGTGATTTGTCAACTTTTTTTCCTTTTTAAGTTAAAAAGGCAAATCGCAATTTCGATGCACGAAATCGCAACTGCAAGTTTCCTTAATTAACTCAAATCGCAACGAAGAAAGTCTTAACGAGACTCAAATCGCAGCGAAGAAAAAGTCACAAAAACCACTCGAATTTGCTCAAACTTCCAATACACGACTGAAACAAGCAATCCAACTACTAAACACAGCTTATATAACAATCTTCAACAAGAAAGTACAAGCTTTAAACAAATCTAACCACAAACAAGTCCCAAATGAGAGATTTTTGTGCTATTCTATTCGAACAAAAAAAAAACCATAAAAACTACACAAATCCGTGAACATGTAATCAAATGAACCTAACCATGGCTCTTGATACCAATTGTAAGATGTTCACTAACATATAACACGTATGGATTGAGGATTTGGCCGAATAGAAGAAGATTTCTTGAGAGAGAAGGAGAAGTTGGGAGCAAAGTGAGATGTAAGATTAGTATGTGTGAAAGGTCCAACCCTCTCCCTAGGTGGAGAGGCGTATTTATACTTACATACATATGTGCCCCGAGTGGGCTGTAGAGTGAGCTGATAGTGGGTAAAGACCTGACCCACTCCACAAATACTAATTGTAACTAAGCTATTAATAATAATACTAATAATTCTACGAACTAGTTAATGCTAACAGATACTCGGGGTGACCGAGTCTTCACATGAATATTTATATTCCTAACAGTTTCCAATGTCCTATGTTGACCAACTCAAACTTCAACATTTGGGCAATCCGGATGCAAGTAATCTTAGAAGCAAACGATTTATGGAAAGTGGTAGAACCACAACCAAAAGCAGAAATTGACAATAAAACAGATAAAACTGCGATAGCTTTTATTTTTCAAGCATTACCGGAAGATGAAATCCTCCAAGTTGCAAAACATAAATATGCAAGAACAGTTTGGGACACTTTGAAGACAAGACACATTGGAGAAAATCGTGTGCAACAAGCAAAGCAACAAACATTAAAGTCAGAATTTGAGGCATTACAAATGAAAGAAAATGAATCAATAGATTCATTCTATAAAACCCCAAAATTAACACAATCTAAAATGACCAAAATACCCTCTAATTTTGAAATTTTAAGAACTTATAAGATACGCTATAAATTAAAATTTGAGTTATATAACGTGTTATGACTCGAGATCACACAATATGAACCTATAACCTAAGTTCGATAATAAACATTTGACAATTAAAACTATATGTTATAAGTTGGAACTAATATTAAGTTAAACTATATGTTATAAATTAATATGTACAAATAAATGAATTTAGAACATGTACCTTATAAAATAAATTGAAATAGGAGTGCATGTCTCTCTACCCTTCCCATAACATAACCGACCGAAAATGATACAAGTTATATTTGAAATTTTAGAAAGGATTTGGTCAAACAATTACACCAACAATCACTATGTTAGTTCAATCAAATTAAATGTTTTCCTTAAAATCTAACCCCACCGCTCGCTGCCATATCTTTTCTATTTCTTAAATGAAATCGTCCCATGTGTCTTTGAATAACAAACAAACATAAACTAATATAAACAAACAAAACTCTCTCCCATGTGACTTCGGTTTCATTGTTCTAGTCCAATCCGATTCCGGGTCGCCATCATCGTTCGTGTCCGGGTGGTTCATTTTGGTCTCATTCGCTGAAGATAATCAGTTCGTGATTAGGAAGCAGTTGGGTTGCGGTTAGTTATTCGGTTACGTCGGAGTTTTGAAATTCGGTTGCGTCTCATTGAATCTTGTGCTCGTGTTCGTATTGTCGGAGTCGATCTATCATCCTAGAGGTATCTTTTGCGCTCACCTTTGTGTTTCTCATTCGAATAACGATACACCTATACGTAATTGATATGTTAATGAAACAAATGACTTAAAAGAAGTGTTACACGATGATTTGATACGTATATACTATTCCTATAAAAAAAAACTCTAGTCGTTTAATCTATTATATTGGTCGAATATGGTGTAAATCGTTAACCATCCTTGTCATTGACTGTTACATGAGTAATATTATACACACCCAAATTGTAAACCATTATTATACGTGAATGTGATATGGTTATCTTTAGAAAACCTTAATTAACATTAATGAGAGATGAATGGTTAACCAAGATATAGGGTTTGGGTTATGGTAATATGTGTGTGATCGCATGCATGACTGTTAACGTATAGAAACATGCAAGAATTGAAAGGGATAGAACAGGTTCACGTGAGGATTTACTTTCTTTCCTGGAGTCGTGTTTTAGTACGTATTCTGTTATGTTATGGTTCGAGTCTGTTGCGGAGTGTGTGTAGGGTTCAATTCGAGTCGCATAGGGATAAGTTGTGGACTTCATTGTGATTCGCTAGTTATCGGATTTTTGGGTTAAGTTAATGGTCCGTGAGCGACTGGTGTTGGAAATCGATTGTGTTTCGTTTATTCATGGCGTGGTGTGTGTTTTGGTGTCAGTCTACCAAGTGTTCGAGATACACCTAAAACCTGTTTTCCTTTCTATATATAAATTACACCTTAATCATATGTTACACTAGCAGGTTATTTGAAGTATAAAAGTAAAAGAAATGTGGAGTATCTGTTTGTCATGGGGTCGAACTATAAAGGGAGGATTACGTTTAAAGTATACCAGTCATGTTTAAACTAAAATTTATATGTTAAACTCATATGAACTGATGGGCATTTATTCACTACGGGTTGAATTGTGTAACTCATTATCTATATTTCATGCACGTATATTTGATATATATAAAAAAAAAAGAGTGGTGGTGATTCAATCTAGTCCTCGTTTTTGTCTCGTTTTCTTGTCCTTTCATGGAGTCTCGGTAATAATTGTTTGAGAGAGTTCGAGTTTGATTTTGAGTTTAAATTCCGAGAAGTAACTTCGAGAGTGGCTTTGAGATAATATCTAATTTCGGGCAAGGTTTATTCTCCAGTTTTTGAACTTGGTTCTGAGATCGTCATTATATCGACTTTCCTTTGTTTATTATTCGATCTATCATCATTCAAATAACATCTAAACTGTTCTTAATAAACATGGTCAAACCTTAAAACATGGTATTTTAATAACAAAAAAGTATTAAATGGAAATAATCGATTATGACCTTAAATATAAATTGACTTATATACATTAAATGATTATTAATTCAGGAAGATCATTGAAGAAGGAGTAACTTCCAATCCTTATGTTTTCTTATGTGATTTTGTTTGCGGTTTGAGGTACAGATATTCTGCCCTTTTCAGTAAGGAGCCTTCGTTCTCTTATTTTAATTCGTATTAGGGTTTCCCTATGCCATTGCTATGTTCCCTACACTTGATGTGATCCTTTCGATTTGTGAACCTTTGATATGAACCCTTGATATGAACCTTGAGATTTGGACTATGCCTTGACCATATGAACCTTTGCTTTGATAGGAACCTTGGACCTTTGACCCCAGTTTGATACTACGAGCCAAAATATGTTTCCCTAGCCATGAAGGTAACATGGCCGTGTCTGTGATGCACCACTGGCATGACTAGTGTGTGGTCCTAGTGATTTGATCACACCGTCCCCATTATGATATGATATGAGCTCAATATGATTTGTTTATGGCCAATATGATTTGTTTGGGGGGCGTATGGATGCATCCTAGATATGTTTTGTGTACGATATGATATGTTTTGATATGGTGATTGAGGATGGGTGCAATCCACTTCTTTCACAAAATATGGGAGCTAGCTACTCCATTTGAAGAATGAGGACACCCCTCATATTCTCTGATTATCTGAGAGGTCTCCCCTCTATATGATTATTGAAGATATGATATGATATGATATGATATGATTATGGGCTCGTGGTGGATTACTGTCCTACACCTTCACTCTTTATCCTTTCTATCTATTTATACCTTATGATATTTCACCTTACATTATTTCTGTTTCGTTATCATTACTTTGTTTGCATATCTATTCACTGGGCTTTTTAAGCTCAGCCGCGTTTCTTTTCCCGCGGCAGGTTTTAGTTGGAAGCTGGGTATGAGTGAAGAGACTTTTAGACTTAGAAGACCTTGATAATTATTCTGAAGTCGAAGTTATTAGAAGGATTGCGTTTGCAGACTTAGTATTTAGCTTTTGTTTCCTTTGTATCCTTGTGTATTCAGTATTTCATTTGTAACCTTTGAGAATCCTTGTATTACTATTGAATGTATGCTTTGTTTTGATCTGATATGAAACCATTAATGTGATACTTCTACCCTTGCCGGGTTGGGGTGTTACAATTATGGTATCAGAGATGACAGGCTGCGATACGTAATACATTTACCCTTGGCCTGTGTAAGTTAGGACCACTAAGATTTCCCTGTAGGCGCTCGTAAGTCAACCTTTGAAAATTGCTTTAGGATTTCCCATAGGAACCTAAGTTTTGACCGGTGAGGAATGGGTAGACTATAAGGCATTTGTTTAAGTATCATTGCTTCCGCATCACTCTGATTCGTGCCTTGCTTTTGGTTAGAGTCTGTTGATATCACTTTTGGAAATCGAAAGCTTATGCTTTGCACCACCTAAAATTTGAACCTGATTAAATTTGGAAGGCATTGAGAAATTTCATAATAATTGCCTGACACTATTTGATCCTTATCTTCAGATTTCTTTTGTTAATCATTTTGATAAAGACCCACGTTGCACTTTGATCCTTTCGTTAATCATTTTGATGCCTCTTCGGGCACTCTGAGAACCTCCATGGCGATAACGTACTGGATATGTTTTGATTGTCTTTTGCTTTTGATAAGTATCTATGAATCTTCCGACACTATTCAATTTCGTTTCGCCCATCTCTGTCCTTATAAGAAGCCTTGTGGTGTGTAACCACGAGTATAAGAATGTTTTCCCCCTCACTTTTGAATGATAAAGCTTTGATTTGCGAACCGTCTTTCTTTGGATAGTTAATTTTGATTTTATTCTGACACGGAATTTGTTGAGTGATCAGTCGAATATTGACAACTACCCTCCTATATCTCACCTTTAACGTTTGCAACAATTTTTGAGCTCCCTACCATGATTACAGATTGTTAAACGTTTGCTATTACTCTGGAGACTCGTGTGTTACTTTCGCGGTTATAAAGTTTTCTTAGAAACCATTTCGTACACCAATGAATGAACCTTATCTTGGAAGCTATTTGGCACTTTGAGTCGTCTGAGCATGAACCTTGTATTGAACGTTATTTGGCACCCTGCGTTTTCTGAATATGATTCCTGGTAGAACCACCAAAAATTTTCCATCGGAGCGTGAAGTAGGATTTGACATGATACCGAGAGATTTCTAGTCACTAAACGAAGATGTCTTTCGGATCATACCAATTGATTGGAGCAACCGGGAAGAGCAGCAACCGAAGACCAGGAAGTGAGTTTACTTAAGTGTATTTTCTGAGCGTGTTTTAGTTTCGTTCGCGATTATGAAGGATGATGACTGGAGATATGTATCGATTGCAGGAAGCTGAATCGTAATACTGTTAGGAACCGATATTCCTCCACCCTGAAACGACTATGTGGTTGTTTAAATTCAGAGCGCGAAGTTTCCTTCTGATGAATTGAGCCTATTCTTGGAATCTACCCCCATATTCGTAAACGACTACTATGACGGTTAGTGACGCTAATGGTATTAGCTAAAGCTCTGACTGTTTCGTGAATTTGATAAATGATGTTTTCTCGTAAGTACTTGGGCAAATGGTCATTGTATGACTTAATGGTACATTCGGAGACGAGGAAGAGCATGAAAATCATTTTTGCACCTTGTTAGCAATTTGACGATCATTTGTGCATTCTGGGAGATGGATATTTGTTGAGACAATGGTGTTCTTTGCCTGACCTAGAGTTAACAACAACGGAGGCTAACCTGAAGAGTGAAGACATTCCTTACATTGCAGAAGGGTGGGCGGTGCAGAAGATCTAGTCAAGATGGCGAACCTGGAGCTAATGAAGACGTACAGTCTCATTTCCCTATTCATCTTGGTTGTACTAAGATGAATTGAGAGCAGAAGCAGACTGGATGATGAAGAGATTTAAAGATCGTGCCAGAAAGCCACAACACTCCATCACATTCCAAGAAGAACTGCAGGAGGCTCGATGAACCAGACACAAGTTCCCGATTTTGGTTTCACTTCCCGATTGATGGACAGACGAAGACAGATTAACAGGACTTGAAGAGATTGGAGGTGTTGAATGAGCGAAATTTTGAAACAGACCCTTCATGTTTGGAAGATTAGATTTTATGAAGGCCAAAGTTCTTGACGATTAAATTTTATTTCCGTTGAATCTCTTAAGTTTCGTGATGAAGTAATAAGACCCTCTAATGATTTGAGTTCCCTAGAAGCATTTCAGTTCGTGTTTACTTTTCGTATGTTCGGTGATGGCTTTGTTTTGAGGGATTTTGACGAATTGTGGAAGATATGATGCTTGTGACGGCGTACCTCACTTCAATTTGGCTATCTGGAATTTTGATACTCGTGCGAATAGTTTTGTTTTCCCGCTTGACTTTGGCATTCGATTTTGGTTGACCTTTGATGACTATAGAAGTACTAGGTGGATTAAGATAGGTGGTCTTGATTACGACTTGAGATAAATTATGATCATCATGAAGGCATAATTATGTGGTGTTAGTATTATGACGCCTGATCAACGTGATAATACTTACACCATATAACGTGCACTCATTGTGGCCATAGGATATCTTGGGGAGTACCTAAGAAGTTTAGAATCTGAATCTCCGTAGGATTATCCGTGTTTGGTTCATTCTATACTCTGTTTTCGTTCATTAGATATCTGGATGAGTTTGGACTCTCATTTTGCATTCCGTTGACTACAGTTATAATTTTGAAATTCTTTTAGAACTCTCTACTGTTGATACAGCCAAGTTATTTGAAGTTTGTTCGTAGTTCATATGAGCTTTCTGAAGATTCGCCTATTCTCCATTTTGTTGCGTGGTCTTTTGATTAGAATCAATTTAGTTTGTCTCCTTTGAGAAATTTGAACCCACCTCGTTTTGATATGAGTCATGAGAAACGTTTGGTCTGAATATCTTTTGGAAGAAACTCCTCGGGCATGAGAATATTACGATGATCTGTTGCGATTTGCTACGACTTCGTTCACCTTGCGACTTCAAATTTCGAGGACGGAAATTTTCTTTTAGAGGGGAAGAATTATAAAACCCCAAAATTAACACGATCTAAAATGACCAAAATACCCTCTAATTTTGAAATTTTAAGAACTTATAAGATACGCTATAAATTAAAATTTGAGTTATATAACGTGTTATGACTCGAGATCACACAATATGAACCTATAACCTAAGTTCGATAATAAACATTTGACAATTAAAACTATATGTTGTAAGTTGGAACTAATATTAAGTTAAACTATATGTTATAAATTAATATGTACAAATAAATGAATTTAGAACATGTACCTTATAAAATAAATTGAAATAGGAGTGCATGTCTCTCTACCCTTCCCATAACATAACCGACCGAAAATGATACAAGTTATATTTGAAATTTTAGAAAGGATTTGGTCAAACAATTACACCAACAATCACTATGTTAGTTCAATCAAATTAAATGTTTTCCTCAAAATCTAACCCCACCGCTCGCTGCCATATCTTTTCTATTTCTTAAATGAAATCGTCCCATGTGTCTTTGAATAACAAACAAACATAAACTAATATAAACAGACAAAACTCTCTCCCATGTGACTTCGGTTTCATTGTTCTAGTCCAATCCGATTCTGGGTCGCCATCATCGTTCGTGTCCGGGTGGTTCATTTTGATCTCATTCGCTGAAGATAATCAGTTCGCGATTAGGAAGCAGTTGGGTTGCGGTTAGCCATTCGGTTACGTCGGAGTTTTGAAATTCGGTTTCGTCTCATTGAATCTTGTGCTCGTGTTCGTATCGTCGGAGTCGATCTATCGTCCTAGAGGTATCTTTTGCGCTCACCTTTGTGTTTCTCATTCGAATAACGATACACCTATATGTAATTGATATGTTAATGAAACAAATGACTTAAAAGAAGTGTTACACGATGATTTGATACGTATATACTATTCCTATAAAAAAAAACTCTAAAAAAAAAAAACTCTAGTCGTTTAATCTATTATATTGGTCGAATATGGTGTAAATCGTTAACCATCCTTGTCATTGACTGTTACATGAGTAATATTATACACACCCAAATTGTAAACCATTATTATACGTGAATGTGATATGGTTATCTTTAGAAAACCTTAATTAACATTAATAAGAGATGAATGGTTAACCAAGATATAGGGTTTGGGTTATGGTAATATGTGTGTGATCGCATGCATGACTGTTAACGTATAGAAACATGCAAGAATTGAAAGGGATAGAACAGGTTCATGTGAGGATTTACTTTCTTTCCTGGAGTCGTGTTTTAGTACGTATTCTGTTATGTTATGGTTCGAGTCTGTTGCGGAGTGTGTGTAGGGTTCAATTCGAGTCGCATAGGGATAAGTTGTGGACTCCATTGTGATTCGCTAGTTATCGGATTTTTGGGTTAAGTTAATGGTTCGTGAGCCACTGGTGTTGGAAATCGATCGTGTTTCGTTTATTCATGGCGTGGTGTGTGTTTTGGTGTCAGTCTACCAAGTGTTCGAGATACACCTAAAACCTGTTTTCCTTTCTATATATAAATTACACGTTAATCATATGTTACACTAGCAGGTTATTTGAAGTATAAAAGTAAAAGAAATGTGGAGTATCTGTTTGTCATGGGGTCGAACTATAAAGGGAGGATTACGTTTAAAGTATACCAGTCATGTTTAAACTAAAATTTATATGTTAAACTCATATGAACTGATGGGCATTTATTCACTACGGGTTGAATTGTGTAACTCATTATCTATATTTCATGCACGTATATTTGATATAAAAAATAAAGAGAGAGTGGTGGTGATTCAATCTAGTCCTCGTTTTTGTCTCGTTTTCTTGTCCTTTCATGGAGTCTCGGTAATAATTGTTTGAGAGAGTTCGAGTTTGATTTTGAGTTTAAATTCCGAGAAGTAACTTCGAGAGTGGCTTTGAGATAATATCTAATTTCGGGCAAGGTTTATTCTCCAGTTTTTGAACTTGGTTCTGAGATCGTCATTATATCGAATTTCCTTTGTTTATTATTCGATCTATCATCTTTCAAATAACATCTAAACTGTTCTTAATAAACATGGTCAAACCTTAAAACATGGTATTTTAATAACAAAAAAGTATTAAATGGAAATAATCGATTATGACCTTAAATATAAATTGACTTATATACATTAAATGATTATTAATTCAGGAAGATCATTGAAGAAGGAGTAACTTCCAATCCTTATGTTTTCTCATATGATTTTGTTTGCGGTTTGAGGTACAGATATTCTGCCCTTCTCAGTAAGGAGCCTTCGTTCTCTTATTTTAATTCGTATTAGGGTTTCCCTATGCCATTGCTATGTTCCCTACACTTGATGTGATCCTTTCGATTTGTGAACCTTTGATATGAACCCTTGATATGAACCTTGAGATTTGGACTATGCCTTGACCATATGAACCTTTGCTTTGATATGAACCTTGGACCTTTGACCCCAGTTTGATACTACGAGCCAAAATATGTTTCCCTAGCCATGAAGGTAACATGGCCGTGTCTGTGATGCACCACTGGCATGACTAGTGTGTGGCCCTAGTGATTTGGTCACACCACCCCATTATGATATGATATGAGCTCAATATGATTTGTTTATGGCCAATATGATTTGTTTGGGGGGCGTATGGATGCATCCTAGATATGTTTTGTGTACGATATGATATGTTTTGATATGGTGACTGAGGATGGGTGCAATCCACTTCTTTCACAAAATATGGGAGCTAGCTACTCCATTTGAAGAATGAGGACACCCCTCATATTATCTGATTATCTGAGAGGTCTCCCCTCTATATGATTATTGAAGATATGATATGATATGATTCTGGGCTCGTGGTGGATTACTGTCCTACACCTTCACTCTTTATCCTTTCTATCTATTTATACCTTATGATATTTCACCTTACATTATTTCTGTTTCGTTATCATTACTTTGTTTGCATATCTGTTCACTGGGCTTTTTAAGCTCAGCCGCGTTTCTTTTCCCGCGGCAGGTTTTAGTTGGAAGCTGGGTATGAGTGAAGAGACTTTTAGACTTAGAAGACCTTGATAATTATTCTGAATTCGAAGTTATTAGAAGGATTGCGTTTGCAGACTTAGTATTTAGCTTTTGTTTCCTTTGTATCCTTGTGTATTCAGTATTTCATTTGTAACCTTTGAGAATCCTTGTATTACTATTGAATGTATGCTTTGTTTTGATCTGATATGAAACCATTAATGTGATACTTCTACCCTTGCCGGGTTGGGGTGTTACACATTCGTTTCAAAATTTTCAAGTATCACGAGCAGGGCAACAAATGTCGGTTTAACCCTCGAAGACTCTAATCTAGTACGAAAATTGCTAACCGCAGTACCAGACAGATTCATACACATAGTTGCATCAATTGAACAATACTCGGACTTGGATAAGATGTCTTTAGACGAAGAAATTGGAAGATTGAAGACATTTGAGGAGAGATTAAAATTCAAAAGGGAAAAACAACCAGAAAGTCAAGAAAGACTTATCTTTTTCCAGCACAACGGTCAAGGGTAATCTTTTAGAGCACAAGGAAATTACAAGGGCAAAAACAACCAGAGAAATAATTACAGGTCAGATACGAAGGACTGGGAATTTTCTCAGAATAACTTCAAGAAAGACAAAAAGAAATTTGTACGCAACCTAAGCAAAGTAACATGCTACAAATGCAAGAAACCGTGTCACTATGCCAAAAATTGTACTCGAAAGAATCCCGAAGAAGATCAGTCAAATATCATTGAAGAAGACTTGGAGCCAACACTACTGATGGCTACAATCGAAAAGCATCATGAAGTATTCTTAAATGAAAGAAACTTCGAACCACCAAAGACAACACGGAATGAAGAAAGTCTATGGTACCTAGATAATGGTGCAAGCAATCACATGACAGGTGTGAAGGAACATTTCAAGGAGATTGACGAAAAGATCACAGGAAACGTACGATTTGGAGACGGGTCATACGTAGAGATTAAAGGGAAAGGTTCTATCCTATTGGAATGCAAGAACAAAGTACAACGTGCTATATCACAGGTTTATTACATTCCGAATTTAAGAAGTAATATATTGAGTTTGGGTCAGTTAACAGAGAACGGTTGCAAAATAGTAATGGAAAAAAATATACTACTCTTATACAATTCAAATGACAACATACTACTTAGAGTTACTCGGTCGAAGAATAGGCTATACAAAGCGAACTTGAGAATAGGAGAACCAACATGCTTACTAGCAAATCTACATGATGAAGCATGGCTATGGCACGCAAGATTGGGTCATTTAAACTTTAGATCCCAAAAATCTATGACCATGAAGAACTTGGTTCAGGGAATACCTTCTATCAAACACTCAACAGATATCTGCGACATTTGTTTGATAGGAAAACATGCTAGAGCTCCATTTCCACAACAAGCGAAATACAGATCCAAAACAGCATTGGAGCTGATTTATGAAGACCTATGCGGACCAATTTCGCCACCAACACCTTCGGATAAAAGGTACATATTTCTATTAGTAGATGACTACTCTAGATATATGTGGGAATATTTTTTGAATTCAAATGATCAAGCATTCGGTGTATTCAAAGAATTCAAGACAAGGGTGGAGAAAGAACATGGAACCAAGATAAAGACATTTAGAACAAATAGAGGAGGGGAATTCACATCAAATGAATTTCACAAGTACTGTAGGGAGAACGGGATAGTCAGACAGTTAACTGCACCATATTCACCTCAACAAAATGGCGTCATCGAAAGGAAAAATAGGACAATACTTTCTACTACAAGATGATTGATGAAAGCAACAGGGATGCCACAAAACTTTTGGGCTGAAGCAGTTAGACATGCAATTTTACTATTAAATTGCCCACCGATAAAATCATTAGAAGATGTTACTCCTTACGAAGCATTGAAGGGCAGAAAACCAAATCTTCAACATATCAAAATATTTGGATGCATAGCATACGCAAAGGTACCTTCACAACATCTTACTAAATTAGATGATAGAAGTATACAAATGGTATACTTGGGTAGTGAACCTGGATCAAAAGAATATCGCTTATTTGATCCAATATCGAAGAAAGTCTGCGTCAGTCGTGACGTAAAAGTCAAAGAAGACGAGACATGGAATTGGGAGGAATACATCAAAGATTTCGATCCAAAAGAACCAGAATGGGGTGATTTCATTATACAAAATAATGAAACACAAGAAACAGAGGAGGTTCAACATGATCAAGAAAGTGAAACAGAAGACGATGTCCTTACTGACAACAAAAATGAAGAAACACCTTCACCTACCAATTCACCACCTTCAAACACTATTGAATATAGTCCGATACAATCCATAAACTTCTCACCAAATTCCCAAACTTCCACACCTTCAACTACTGACACGAATGTTGATCACATACCCGCTAGAGGATACAGAACCCTAGATGAGGTATATGATAACACATAAAGACTTCTACTAGTTGAAGATGAACCGAGGAATTTCAAAGAAGCATCAAAGGATGAAAAATGGATTGAAGCAATGCGAATAGAGATCGACTCCATCAACAAAAACAACACTTGGAAATTAACTACCTTACCAAAGGATCATAAAGCCATTGGTTTAAAATGGGTATTCAAGACAAAAAGAGATGCAAACGGAGAGATATTAAAGCATAAAGCAAGGCTAGTAGCGAAAGGATATATTCAGGAACATGGAATAGACTTTGATGAAGTCTTTGCACCAGTTGCAAGAATTGAAACTATAAGGTTGATTCTAGCACTGGCTGCTTACAACAAATGGGAGGTACATCACTTGGATGTAAAATCAGCATTTCTACATGGATTTATAAAGACAGAAGATAAAGGAAAAGTATACAGATTGAAGAAAGCACTATATGGACTCAGACAAGCTCCACGTGCTTGGTATACTAAACTAGATAAAACCTTAAAGTTACCCAACTTTAAGAAGTGTGCATTAGAACAGGCGGTCTACACAAGAACAGACAAGACGTCAACTCTACTAATCGGAGTCTACGTTGACGACTTAATAGTTACTGGAACATCGAAGAAGGAAATCGAATCCTTCAAGTACCAAATGCAAGAACAGTTCGAAATGAGTGATCTTGGACTACTTGCCTACTACTTAGGCATAGAGGTTACACAAAAATGGGGTGAAATCTCGATAAAGCAAACAGGCTACGCGACTAAGATACTCAAAGACACAGGGATGTTGGACTGCAATGATGCAAAGATACCTATGGAACCAGGACTGAAGCTAACAAAGTTAAGCGAAGGAAAATTTGTAGATCCTACGGAATATCGAAGCATAATAGGACGTTTACGATATCTGTTACATACAAGACCAGACTTAAGTTTTCCAGTCGGATTACTTAGTCGATTCTTGCAGGAACCTCAAGAACAACATATGAAAGCAATAAAACAGGTTCTACATTATATCAAAGGAACCAAAGACTATGGTATAACCTACGGGCATGATGGAAACAAGATTCAAGGCTACAGTGACAGCAGTTATGGTGTCAACACTCAAGAAGGAAAAGGACAACAGGAATAGGTTTTCTACTGTTGGAAACTCACTTAACCTGGAGCACTCAGAAGCAAGGAAGATAGCCTTATCATCTTGCGAATCAGAGTTCATTGCAGCAACTGCAGCAGCTACTCAAGCACTTGGTTGAAAAGGCTTCTAGTAAGATAACAGACTCTATGAAGAAAGATCACAATCTATGTGGACAACAAATCAGCAATACACTCATGAAGAACCCAGTATTCTTGGAAGAAGCAAGCACATAGACACAAAATATCACTTCATTCGAGAATGCGTTGAGAAGGAAGATTTAACGTTGAGCAATCAGCGGAGAAGACAAAGGGCTAACATACTCACAAAGGCACTACCAAGGATACGTTTCGTCACCAATGCGACAATACTTGTGTGAAGAATCTCCTTCAGAATGATCAAGATTAGGGGGGTGAATGTTGGGATAATCCCGATCATTGCCTCATAGATTCTGTAGTTAAATAAGGTCAAAGGACCAATTACGCAATACATAGAAACTGTAATAATAGGGACCAGTTAGTAATTGTCTTAAACCTGAAAAGGCATGTCTTTTCAGTTATGGTGTAATCACCACCGATTACCAACCATCACAATGGTTCTTGACACCGGTTGGAATAGTATAAATAGGAAACATATGTAATCAATCACAATATCAATTCTAACAGATTTCTCATATAGCAAATATATTATTTGTGTTTGATTTCAACGATCCTGAGTTTATACCTGTGTATAACCATCAGTTTTTACAAAGTTCCATTTGAGACCCCAAGAGCAGAAATCTGCGTTAAAGAAAGAGGTTCTGGTTAATACCTTGTAAACTTTATGAAGTAATAGAAGTTAAACTTGAACTACAGATATTAAGGCGTTGGGCTTATGAATTTACAGGTGATGGAAGATGATTACTAACAAATACAAATGAAAATCACCAAAACTCATAAGGAAAAAAAAAGTTTTGGCGCAAAGGTGAATTATATTAATAACCTAACTTTGTTCAACATATGTCTAATAGAAACTGATTTGGACATGACCCAAATCAGATACAAAACAGAATAAAAACATCCGATATCTGAAAGAACTATACACATATTAGACAAGCCTAAACTCTCATGAACAAATCAAAACATAACAGAACAGAACGGAGCAGCTTCTTCATGTACATCCAAGCAACAGAACTGAATTCACCTTTAACAGCACCATACCATCTAACTACATTTCCATAACACCTTCCCACCAAGACCATTCAACTAACATCCACAATGATCAAGGTAGGAAAAGGTTAATGGCATCGTTAAGAACCCATAGCCCAGGAATAAAAATTTTGCAACTGTTGTAATCCAAAAGGAATAAGCAAAACAAGTTTACTCCGCAACCAGACTGAAGAACAAATTCGGTACAAAAACATATTATAGGATACTATACTACCATTATCATAAAAGTTGCCTTGCAATTTCTATATAAAGGCATGTGGTCTTTTGCATTAACTTTAAAGGAACACAACAACAAACCAAACTACTACTTACTGTACGTCCGTACCTTCATGTTAAAGAGCTTCACCCAAAAGTGGCACCTTATTCCAATAACACAACTCATGATCTTGCTAATCTCAGAAAAGAAGCGTTTCAAATCATAGATCAGCGTGCGTAATTCCAAGCATCCAGCACCAATAATTGCTCCACTAAATAAAACCCCACCCCAAGAAGATGATAAGACACTAATATCTGATGCCCGGGCAGCTGCGGTCATGAGAACTAAAGAGCAAAATGGTTTACAAGGATTTTAGGATAGACAACAATGATGCCAAGATGTACGGTGGGACTGTGTTTGTGGATTAATTATCCAAAAACGAAGCCTACCCATAAAGTCTTTTATAGATAGTGCATGTACTAGATGATTGACCTATGCATTGAAAAGCTGATTCCTCCCGAACAGTCAACTATTTTCAACCAAGGATAGTGGTCAACTAAAGTTGAACCGTAAGGGAGAAAAATGCAATTAAATCCATGGGAGTATAGAAGTACAACCCCGGGTCGTTATGTCCCAACGAGGTGTGTAAAGTGTAATATAACGAATGTGTGCGTTGAAGTGATATGGAATATACAAAAACAGGAATCTGATTGACTAACACTAGGAATGTGAATAGTTAGCTCTGTCACAGCTGTATCGTTAAAAACGTACAATCAGAAACCTAAAAACGCGAAAGATTTACAAACGTACGTTTAAATTAAATTAAACGTAAACGTACAAAACGAAGATAAAACAAACATTCCCAAAGAGGGAATTTGCATGCCTTAACGGCTTAAATGCAAATTAAAAGAAAATAATATAAATAACTAAATTTACAAAGTTAGTTAAAAGTTAAGGAAACCTAAAAACCTTGCGCGGGTTTATTAAAAATAACGTAAGTGCGCAAGTAAAAACGTAAATTTTATGAAATATAAACATTACGGGTACAATTATAATTTTTACAGGTTCTATATGATAAAAGAAAATTTTAGAAAAAAGAATTATATTTTTTTGACTTTTATATTTTTTATTATGATTTAATTACTATTATACAAACAAAAATACGAAATAAATACTAAAACTATTCTAAAAAATCTGAAATTTTTTATATAAAATACTTTATAACATAACAAAGCTAAGAAAAATATAAAGGGCAAGACAGCTTATTCGGATAAGCTAGTATAAGCTGAAAATGAAAAATAAGCTTAATCCGAAAAAACATGTTAAAAGGAATTAAGTTGTGAAGTTAGACAGAACTGGTGCTCCAGAGCGTATGGGAAGGGGGTGTGGTGTTGGGTGCATGTTACTAGCGAGAGGTCTTGAGTTCGAATCCCACACCCCACACTTTTTTGCAATTATTTTATTTTTGGATTTTTATTTTACAAATTAACTTTTTAACTAAATATAACAAACTTTTGTAAAGAAACTATTTTTAAAATAAGCTAAATAGGCTGGAAATTAGTAGCTTATTTACACAGTGGGTTATTAAGGTTATTTAAAAAAACTAGATTTTTCTAATTAAGCTATAGGCTTTAAAATAAGCTAAGATCAAAAGTAAAAAGCTAATATAGTCCGAGTTACATGTAAATAAGCCTAAGGAATCAAGAGAAGCTGGTTAATAAGCCAGTAAAGCCCTCAATAAGCCAAAGCTTATCAAGGGTCTGCTGGTGTACATGTGGAGCAGGGCAAAAATGCCCTTTTTGCAGGCTTCTTTTGGTGGCTTATATGAGGTCTAAAAATCAAGAAAAAAATTCTAGATGTACACAAGCTGGCCAACTCTAAGCATGCCAAATTTTAGGTTCTAAGTCCTTAAGACGAAGAAATGAAAAATCGACGAAAATTGGCCGAAAAAGGTAAAATACGCAAATTATGTAGAATTTGTTACTGATGTGGCTGATTTTTGCAAACTATTGAACAAGGTTAAAGGGGACTTTGTGAATACTAAATATAGACCTAAAGGACACCAAAGATGTCAAAAAGAAGGGCCAAATAAGCTTGTGGCTGAATTTGGCTTATTTGGACTTATTATGAGGAAGTTAAAAATTCTAGAATTTCTCTAAAAACCTGAAATAAGCCAAAAATTAAACTTCTAAATAGAAGCTATCACTTAGTGGTTCATTTTTTTTGTTTTCTGTTTTCTGGATCAAACATACACTAGTATTATACATATAAAATGAAGGTGGAACTATGCAAACTAAGGAATAAGCAGATTAAGGGCTTATGAACTTATTCAGTGAGCTTATCGCTCACAGTCAAATCACAAGACCAAAATAAGCTTTGAAAAAAAAACTATAAACAGGAAACAAAAGAAAAGAAACATGCAAACATGCCTAAAGGACAAGTATAAACATGATTGATGCATTGTATTGACCAAATACACCATATGCAAGCCTAAGGTTTAGACAGTCAAGCTTTTGCTTGACTTGGATTGAGTGAAAGCTCAAATGAGCTTGATATAGGCTAACACAAGAAATGAAAGTGAAAAATATATGTGTACAAGGTTAATAAACATAAATACATAAGCATGTTCACTGGGACCAACCCATAAGCTCAAATAAGCTCATAAGCTTTTCTCAGTTATATGCAATCCCAAACAGCCCTGCAACCTTTTAGCTTGGCAATTTAAGCTCACAAAATGAGCTTCAAAGGCCATATGGTGAGTGGAGGCAGCAAGCTGGGGTGGTAAGCTTTTCAAAAAAAGCCCAAGCTCACTCTGTGGGGTCCACAGATGAGCTTGTGAGAAGCCATTGAAAAAGCTGGGGTATACTCAGTATACACTGATGACTCAGTGTATACTGAGTAAATGGCACAAACAATAAGCTATCACCAAGCTTGTCAAATAAGCTTGGAAATGGAAATGAATCACAGCCCCTAAGAGTTTGGTGGATTGGCTTCTCAAAAAGCCAATTCACATAAAGTGGGTCCCACTGGATAACTTATTGTAAGCTTATGAAGTAAGGGTGAGTGTGCTGTTTGACTAGCATACTCAGGAAAGTGATAAGTTACAAGTTACTTTGACTATTATCTACTAAGTACTGATTTGCATGTTTCTACTAGGCTAATATGAACCTAATAAACATAAGTGAAAAAAAAATCAACAACAAGAATACACTAAAACACAGATATGCAGGAATGCAGGACATAATTATCTCACAGTTTAACATAGACATAAAATCAAGTGTCAAGTTGATTATTCTCATGTATAACTGCTTAATTCAGGTTTCAAAGAGTCAATTGGGTCATGTTTAGTCCACATCAAACAAGAACAACACCAAGCAAGACCATAAACTCAGATTAACCAATAAATCCAAACACCCCTTAAATGGACTTAATTTAAGCTTTTCACAACAAAAGCCTGTGTAAACCTATCATATCCAATCCAGAGGGTCCATGTTGTCAAGATAGATCCTTTTTTAGCTTAAACATGCAGTCAACAAGTCTAGGCCTATGATTTTCAAAGATAAGTTGTATTGACAGTCAATTTGAGATTTTAAGCAACAATAAAATCCAAAACATAAACACCTATTATTAAACTAGATTACCATTAACTAACAACAAATAAGCAAGAAAAACAGAAATCAAAGTATATAAAAGACTAAAACATAAAATTGCAAAAATTGGTAAAATGGCTTACATGTGAATCAAAGCTGAGACTTTGGAACAAATGAACAAAACCACCACCTATAGCCTCCCCTGAGGTATCTAAACCATGGTCAATCCAGAAGTACCATGCTCCAAGCTTAATCACCATTGCAAGCTGATTTTTTTTTGGAATTTTCATTGATTTTCTGATTTTTATTCTAATTTTGAAATTAAAAGAACCAAGCTGATTAATGTATCTAAAAGCCTAAACAAGCTTTGTCAGGAGCCTAAGTGAGTTTAAAGAATCACTAATCAACAATAAACAACAATAAATTAAAAGATTTGAAAATTAACTGACAATTTAAGTAAAACTAGAAATTCAAAGTAGACTGACATTAAAACTGTAAATAAAAGGTTCATTACACTACTTTAAAGAAAATACAACATTAAAACTAGAAATGTCATTTAATTTAAAGGAAAGCATTAAAAATTATTCTACGTGACTAATGGCTAGCCCAAAAGTAGTCTTCTCTTTGTTCTTCTTTCTCTTTTATACTCTTTCTGAATTCTCACTAGCATCCTGGTCAAATCCCACCTTTAATTTTGGCCTTTGATTGACTGTAAATCATCCTAGCCATCAAATAAGCTTTTGGCGCCAAAAGTCCATTTGCTAGCTTGTAGCTGTTTTATTTCAATTAATGCATCTTGGATGTTTGTAGATGTGGAGGGGACAATGGAGGAGAGTTGGTGATGAGCTGGTAGCCAAGTGGTGGCAAAACCATGGTGGTTTTTGTGACTCAGTGGTGTTGGAGGGAAAAAGGGAAAGGAGACGGGTCAAACCAATGTTTGACCCTGGGATATTTTATTAGGGTGAGTGGGTCGGGTTATGTGTTTATGTTGGGTTTGGGTGGACTGGGTTTAAGGATTTGTTGGATTTAAGGATTTGGAGTTTAGGGATTTATGAAGTAATAAACAAGGCCCGTTTGGTTTGTGTAATATTTAAGCCCAAGGACCAATATTGTAACTTCTAAAATCTTCAAGGACTGAACCTGTAATAATTCCAAAGTATCACAAGGACTAAAATTGTTAAGTTAGATAAACCAAAGACCTATTTTGCATTATATTACAATTTGAAACACCCGAGGACCATTTATGTAATTTTCCAAAAGTTTAGGGGTGAAATTGTAATTTTCCCCTCCACATCTACAAACATCCAAGATGCATTAATTGTCATTCATGAATAGTACAAATTGTCATTCATGAATAGTACAAGGGTGATATTTGATAAAACTCTATTTTAAAACACCCAGGGACTGATTTTGCCAATTTTGATACTTGAGGGGTAAAAGTTGCCAAGTTGTGTAAACTTTTATCCAGGGATATTTTTGAACATGTTTGATTATCCAAGGACTAAAGTTGACTTTTCTATCATTTTGAGTTTTCAGGGACTAGTTTTGCCATTTGCTGAGATTTCAGGGACTGAAAACGACAATTGTTGTGAAATTGATCATTTTTCACTTGTTTTTCAATCTTTTGTACCTGAATCACATAAAAACACATTTTGATGAATTTGTATCATTTTGTGAGTCATTTGTGTGTTTTTGGTCGTTTTTGTGGGTTCAAATTGTATAAAAGATATGTGTAATTAGGCACATATCAAAAGCCTTATATAATCTGTAATCAAATGTGCTAAACCATGAAACAGGTACGCGAAATCAATAAGTTTATCAGGATACCACTAATATAATATGCTTTTAAAATTTAGATATAAAAATCCAGAAAAATAATAACAGAATATTGCATCCATTGGTGTAGACCCGTCATAGACCATTTGCGCGCGCGCGGACACACACACACAAAATTGAAGTCCTCTTGGACCCTCCATTCACTTTAAAGGCATTGCTTCACTCAGGTTGCATTTCAGTTTTCATTTTTTCTCCATGCTTTTAATCTCATTGGAATGAAATTGTGTCTCGATTTATTAATCTATACGTGCTTTTTCTTTTTGATCGGCAATTTTCATTAAACTAGCAAGAAGCTAGAAACGAGATTACATGAGTTTTGCACAAGCTAATTTGGGATTGTCATTCCAATCAATTCAACTTGAACATGATTTCCTACTTCTATGAACCATGAAGAATACATGAGTGAGATAAAATTCTAATCTCATCACCTAAAGTGTCTTTCCGGGTAGATCTTGGTCAAAGCAAATTCTATTGTGGTAACACCAAATGACCCAACTGGAGGTTCAGACAACCACGTCAAAACAATCCTTTGCCTTGGGGTTGAGATTAACCGAATCAGCCCAAGTGATTAGGAGTTTGAAGACGAAGTCAGATCTACATGTTGGTGATCTGAAATCGAGTAGTGTTATTGGTTGATAAAATTGAGGATGCGTGTTAATGTAATGGTAAAACTGAAGAAATAAGTAACGAACTAATACTCTATTATGTTATGAAAAATGAAACTAGGTTTACCAACATTTCTTTTGGCCATTCCGAATATTCTTGAGGGTTTAAACAATCTTCACACATGGGTTGTTTTCTTCTTGAACCAAGATGCAAACTTTTTTACTTTGAATAGCATTGAGATTTGCCTTTTTAGCAGAAAGAGACGACAACTCGACAAGAACAAACTTTGGTGCACATGGAGTGATGGAGGTGACGGTTGTGGGAGCCTTAGAGATCCACATTTCTCTTGTTAGTCTTAGTAATAGCATATAGCACTTTTAGAAATTAACGATGGTGAGATCAGTGGCAATAGGAGTTTTCATGTGACAATCACTTTAATTGTTGTTTTCAATTGATAGTTTGTTCTGTTAGTAGCTGTCTTATGCTCTCCATTTTTCAGAGATCCATTTCAAATGCATTGGATTTGCATCTGTTGTTTGGTTTGGAACCATCAGCTGATAATTGAGTATCAGTATCATGTATCTATCATAGTGAGGTTCAACAGATATTATTATATCATTGTATATAATGACGCTAACAAAAAATAACTTCAAGATCAATAAGATGCGGTATTGTGGGGAATCTCAATTATTGAACTAAAGTGAAGATGCTCTATCTTCTCAAGTATAAGCATCTTTTGACCTGCATGTTTTTGTGTTTCAAGATCAATAAGATATGATTTTTATTTTGTTCCCCAGTGGGGTTAAGTTGCAACTTCCATAACAAGCATGCATAAGTATATAGTAAATGATTATACACAAAATTGCTAATGATGTTGTTCACATATATTACACCTAAGGACTCCAGAAAAATTACGTTTCATTCAGAACTACAATGCTAAAAATTAGGTACTTCTCTAGTTCTCTTTGATTTTCAATACGTACTGAACTACTGCAATAAAACTAGACAATGCAACAATAATCACATCAAAACTTTAGAGTTTACATCTGCATGGCTGCACTGATTTTTAGCCTGATCCTCCACCAGCATTACAAATGATCCAAAAAGTCGCATCTGTTTAGTTTATCTGAAGAATCTTGCAGTTCTTATACTCTATATCTGCCAGAAAATGCACCCATGTACGATTAATTAACCTTATTTTTCTACTTATCGTCTCCTTCATGTATCCACGACAGATGAACAAAACCGTATTTAGGGACCAACGAACCACTGTAATACTTTAGCGTTTACAAACTTCAATTTGAGACCTCAAGGGCAGGAAATTAAATAATGAAAGAAGTAAGAGCTCAAAATAGACTTTATCAATTAGCTGGCAGTTATAATTTACAACTTATACCAAAAGATTATTATTATCGCATCTGTTGTTATCCACAAGGAATAAGCAAAAAAAGATTATTCCCTAACCAAACAAAAGAACAAAGTTCGGTCAAAAAACGATTATCCAATATCCCAATAATACCATTATTTTTCTAAAACTTGCATCAATCATTCTATATAACGGCATGTGGGCTGTTGCATACACCCCAAAGCAAACAAAACAACTTAGCTAACTACTACGTCCTGTCTCTGCCTTCATAATTTCATATTACATAGCTTCACCTAAAAAATGGCACATCATTCCAGCAACACAGCAGACCTTGCTAATCTCGGGAAAGAAGCGTTTGATGACGTAGATACTTATTTCCCACATGGTCGTAACTCCAACTGTTATCGCTACCACCCCCAACAAGCTCATGTGGTTCGAGTGTATCATGGTGCCCCAGTCACTACCATGAGGACTGAGAGGGTTATAAACAGCAACGATGCTGCCAAAATGTATGGTGGGACTTTGTATGTGGATTATCCTAAAAGGAAGCCTGCTCATAAAGGTTTCTTTTTTTAATAGTTCTAGCTAGCTTGATCTCTAGCTATATGCATGTATTATGTATATGCTTTCTTATGTATGTAAAAGCTAGTGTAGACATCTTGAATTCCATCCCTTGCCAGTAATTGGTTTTACGTGGATGTTCTAAGATTGTCAAAATCAGTTACCAAATAATAAAAATATTAGTTTGTAGTTGTATTAACTTGCTCGTGTTTGAATTCTCACCAAGTCCCTAGTTGAATCATGAATGATTTCTTGTTCAAAGGAAACAGTTATATTATAAGCCAAGGATAAAGTTTAAAATAGGGAAGTACTTTCTATCTTACATAAGATAGAGCAGAAATAAAATTTTTGAGAAAAACATACATTGGCTTGGTTGTCTCTGGGTAAAACATAAACAGGACTATAGAATGCATGGAACGGGTATGGTTCAGTCGCAATTCAGTGTAGTCGAATGAAAAATTTGAACATCCTCCTAGTTAATTGAATTTATAATTTGTTAGAGTTTATATTATGTACACCATATGTGTCGGTAACTCGGTTTTGCTTGCCGTGCCTCTTCAGTTCTTGGTGATAATCACGATCTGCAGTGACGACTGATTAGATATTCTATACAAATTACTCTACAAAATATCCACAAAGTCTTGGCTCCATTTCATTTAGTTAGCTCAAGCTTTTCAATAAATCTTTAATGTTCAAAAGAGTAATAACCACAAACATGCACCAAATGCTAACATGACATTTTAATATCGTATCTTAAATATTTAGGGTGCCTTTAGTTAGAAAAAAATAAAAAAATAAAAAAATAATAACAAAAAAGAAAATAAAAAAATTCTCTTGTTTTCTTTCTTTAGTTTTGTAGAAATTTGGAAAGGAAATTTATCTCCACAAAACATTTGAAAATATAAAAAACGCGTTTAATTGATGTTTGTATTTTCTATTTTGAAGAAGGGGAGGGAGGGTTGTGGGTTACAAAGGAAAACAAGAAAAACAACTAAATTTTGTTTTGTAATTTTCCTTGTTAGGCTAGGAAATAGGGGATTTTATGTTTTGTAAATCATTTTGTTAGAAAACGCTTATTTGAACGCGATCTCTGTTTTTCTTGTTTTTCACAAAACATTTTGTAGAATACAATAGTGTTTTCCCCCAATTAAACGCACCCTTACAGTCTAGAAACTGATCGAACCATGAAGGAAAACAAAAACTCAAGCCACCAAAAGAATAATAGTCATTTTGTGTTGCTATATCGGTATTTTTAATCTGTAAGTGCCGTATATTTTTTAGTTTACTCTTATATTATTTACCAATATAAATTTTGTCACAAAAGATCCAAACAGATTGGCACACTCAATTATTAGGCAATCTATTATACGGCCCGAGCTCGTCTATGGGTTCAGGTCAGATTGTATTATCACTATAAATATTTGATATATAATACAAAGTATCCTAAGGGGTTTTCAATTATCTAACATGGTGTGAGAGCGTGTCTGATCCCCAGAACATAGGTGGGTAAGTTGAACCGTCTCGTCTATGCCACCCCATCAAACCCTAGCCGCCACCATTTATCCTTTTTCCCAATGTTCGTCAAAACCCATGGCCAAAACCCTAACTGCATACTGTTTTGGCCATAACTTTCAAAGTGTTTGGTGTTAATTGACGCAGTTAGCGTCATTCTCTTCGTTTTTCAATTCTGCACAAAGCCACACCAAAATCACCGTCTTCGGCCACCCGACACGCTGTCGCAACGTGCTGCCAAATTTGCTTTTGCTTTGCTTGTCTTGCTTTCGCTGCTGCAGTTTGAAGATTTGTCTCCGCTTGTTGTCGGATGTCTTCAACAACAAATTAAGTTTGCTTTAATGTTTTTCATTTTGTTGCTTGTTTACGTTTTTGTTGCTATTGTTTTAATGTTTATTTAGTTTTCTCATCCAAATCGAGCTTTCACGATTGCGGCGCTCGAATTGCGGGGGAGTATTAGGCAATAAATTATAAGGCTCGTACTCGTATGTGTGTTCGGGTCCATTCGGGTTCCCAGGTTTCTTTGTATTATTACTATAAATATTTGATGAATAATACAAATTATCTTACGGGGTTTTGTGCTAAAAAAAATTAAAATATATATATATATAAAGCAAAAATAAGTAAATAACTGGGATCCTTCCGAATCACCGGCAAATAGCCGATGATAGGAGGATAGCAATTTTTGTAGGTGGATCTTACCTAAAGCTCGGTTACCATGTAAGATAGCAAATATAAATATTATTGATTGTATTTTTATATGATTATATAATGAAATTCCATGTCTATTTATAATAGAACATGTCTTAAAGAATAAGCTTACACAACCATAAACCTAATGGACCCTAAGCCTTTAGGCTTGAGCCTTAACCTATCATCTAACACTCCCATGCATTTTGAATGAGAGGTTACCGGACGTAAAAACCGAATAGAATATTGAAATCGCCTTCTTCTTTTCTTTTTCTTTTCTTTCTCTCCTCTTCTTTGTTGTTCGTTTTCACGGAGATGGACTTGTATTTGGCGACATAATTGTATACTGCTTCGCGGTTTTTTTTCATTTTTTATGATGTTTACTATTTGTTTTTTACGTCATGGCTTGCTTTTCCTTTAGAAGTGAGAGACAATTTGGTGGTCAACTTTTGTTGTCAATGACAATGATCTTTAAAAACGAAAAACAATTTGATGAGAAAGATAAAAGATATGATTGATTGAAGGCAACAGAACATATTTTTTATATTTTGACAGCTAGGGGTTTAGTGTTTATGCATTGAATACGAAAAACAAGATCGTAATTAAAAAAAAATAAAGCAAAAATAACTGAGATCCCTCCATATGTACATGGCTTTCTATGAACCTTCTTTCTAACGTAGTAAGACACTTTAAAAAAATTTATGGACCGGTAATGCCACTTAATTTTTTTTTTCTTTTTTTTTTTTTTCTTTTTTTGAACATCAGAGATTTATTAAAAACCCATACTAGTAAGAAGCTAGCATGGAAAGATCAAGAAAAAGGCCACTTCAATATTCATGACTTTCTAGTGACACTTTAATGATTTTTGACCCTTTCTCTAGGCATCCTAAGATGTATACTTAATGAAGTTTGAACCTGAAACTTCTTGTGAGAACATCCGGATGCCGACCACATAATTTTCAAGCTAGAGTAGAGAAAATGTGACATTAAAGCTTAAGAGATGTCAAAGTTAAGAAAAACACAAATATTGCATTCATATCCATATCACTAGGGTTTGGGGTAGAAGATAAGATAAAAGATGAGAGTGGAGTAAAATATCCATTTGTTTATTTTAAACAGAAATATGTGTGAATAAATCTTTGAGTTAATTGATTGAAAATGTATCATACATGCAACCTTTTGTTATTGTGTGTCCTGAACTTTTTTTTTCTTCTTATTGTGTGTACTAAACTTTTAAATTTTAATTATTGTGTGTATTGTGTGACCATTTTACCCCTACTTTTTTTCAAATTTCGAAGGGTAAAATGGTCATTTTACCTGGCTGAATAGTCACAAAATACACGCAATAATCGAAATTTGAAAGTTTAGTAGACACAATAAGAAAAGAAAAAAAATCAGTACACACAATAACAAAAACTAGCAAGTATAATACATTTTCAAAGAAATTACCTCTTGGGATATACAATAATTTTTAAAGGAGACACTACAAACATACAGTACTAACAGTTTTGCGGCACTAATTATGTCACTAAATATCACTTTTCTAGTAGTGGATATATGTCTTGACCGTTTATCAAAATTCGTCAAGCTCAAATTAAGCACCTTCTTCAAAAGAGTATGACGTGTGACAGTACTACGTCACCATTTTTAAATGATTAAGCAGCTTCTACAAAAGAGTATGACGTGTGACAGTAGTACGTCACCATTTTTAAATGATTAAGAGGTATATATCTTCTACAAATGGAGAGGAAATCACGATTAAACAATAAGATTGGAATCGAACACTCACTCAAAGAATAATACTCTATACCAATTTTGTTGGTGCAAGTGTAGGCCTTCTCCTACAACCCCTCTTTATATACGCATCAAATCTGGTTCATTTCCACCATTTTGATTCGTTATTCATTTCCACCTTATATGTATCTGTAGTTATTATCAACTTTTTACGTACAGTATATAATAAATAAATGAAACAATTACACGTTTGTTCCCTGTGGTTTGCTCAGATTTTGTTAGCATTAAAGAAAAATGACGGTCATTCTAGTCATAGGAACTTTGTAAACGTGCTATAGATAATATTATAGAATTGTCAAAGGGCTCGTGGACTAAGCTAATAGGTTAAATATTATGTATAAGTTAGTCCAATCCAAATCAATACGAGTCCATAGAAAGCCCATTAGGGCATTTGTATCTCACTATATAAACACCTCAAATGAGTCATTTGAGGTGTGCTTGAGTATGTATTGTATGTGTTTTATATAAGATATTCTCTCTTCATCTCTCTACCTTCTCTAGTTATACGCATACATACTTATATCTCAAGTCACCATACGTGCTTAATATACTTTAGATATTGTGTGATATAGTTAGATCTAAGGCCCTACAAGTGGTATCAATCGCCTAACAACGATTTAGGATTGTTTGTGTCTCGTTTTTTTATCAAAGTTTAGCAAAAAGTTGCGTTTTTTCTCTATAAAAACGTTAGCTTTTTATCCAAAAGCTTTGATTTTTACGTTTTTTAGGTTAAAGTTGTTGTCTTTCATATAGATCTACTTCTTATTAGTGAGTTTTAGCAAAACAATCGAATCAAAATCATCAAAAAACGTGTTTCATATCGAACAAGAAAGTTTTGGATACTTATCGAAATTCTACAAATTTGGTTATAAACATTAAAGGTCTAAACTTTATTGTTATTTAAGTGTTTTTGATAGATTGAAACTGGTTAGAAGTTTGTTTTTAGTCGTAATATTGATCCCTTAACAATCAGTTAATCCATCGGAATTGAAGTTTTGAGGGTTTGTCGGAATTGGATTTTTAAGGGTTTGTTGGAATTGGCTCATCGAAATTGGTTCATCGAAATTGGTCATTAGAATTCATCAAGAACACATTTACTTCATGATCCAACGAGAACTCGGTATTCCCTCGCTTGTATAAGTGTTTCGAATACTTTCTAATTTGTACAAATTAGATATATTCTATCGAAATTGCAACTTTCATCGAAATTGCGACTTTCATCGAAATTACAAATTTCATCAGAATTGTATAATTCACCCAAATTTCTAATTTCATCGGAATTGCATACGTTATCGAAATTGAAAGGATTCATCAAAATTGGACAAAGTGAATAGTATTCATAGGAATTGCACCAAATACATCGGAATTCAACCAAATCCATCGGAATTCAACCAAATCCAACGGAATTGAACTAAATCCATCGGAATTGAACCAAAGTCATCGGAATTGAACCTTCAAAATTGATTTTTGTTTGACTTCTTACGACAAAACTTCAAACGGCTATAACTTTTGAACCGTAACTCCGTTTTCAGCCCATAACTTATCAAAACGACCGTGAAAACGAGGATAAGGACACATTGAATGAATTAAAACCCAACCTTCGAGGTCCAAATTTACTCCGAAAAGAAGTTATCGACGTTTTTAAGTTTTTAGACCAAATTTTCACTACAACAACTTACCTTAACCAACAAAAAACACAAATCCTATATCGTTGAAACGATCCAAGATCAACTTTATCATACATATCTTCATCAATTGCAACTCAGCAAGACAGTATCACAACTGCTTTGACAAATGCTTTTGCTTCATTCTCCAGGGCATTAAACATCAAACCACATAACAACAACCAATGGATTTCATTGTACACTGACAATACGCAGTTTGCTCAACCAAGTATATATATGGGTCAAGAAGGACAAATGGTTGAAATTATTGAGAATCAGCAAGGAAATGCTACAGGTATACAGATGAGGAATCAGATGCAAAATGCAGGGCAGTATGCTGGAAATCAAATGGATCAGATTATGAATCATAATGTGGTTAATCAAAATAGGAATGATTGTTCTATGACTACGATTCAGAAACCTACATCTGACATTCACAGTAGTGATATTGGTAGAGATTACAATGTTAATACAATGACGAAGGTACAAAAGCTCCAGTACATGTTGATGCTAGCTAATAAAGAAGAGTCGGGAATACTATTGACCGCTGAGAAATACGACTTCATATTTACAGAAAGTGCAGCGGAAAATGCAGCAGATCTCAATGGAAACTACATATTTATGGCCAATCAGTAGGCATCAACATCAAGTAGTGATTCTGAAACACCACCTACTTATGACCCAGAACCACTCCATGAGGTACAAAATTATAGTAATGATGCTGATCCGTTTGCTCATGAGAAGCCACATTCTGTACCTCCCGAACCTAGTTATGACACATATGTGGGGGACCAAGTTAATAGCAATGTTAACTGTGAATCTCCAGGTATGATTCCTATTGGAGTTCAAGATGCACAGAATGATGCTAATGATGAGGAAACCTGTGCTTTCTTTGAATCATTACTGAATAATTGTAACATTGAAATTGAAAAAGTAAAAAAGGTCAATAGTGATGTTAAGGCCGTGAATAAGAAAATGACCGTTGAGCTTGAGAGGTATAAGGAAAACAAAAAAGCATTTGAGTTTCATAAAAAATGATAGTCAGAATTAGAAACTGGTTATCAATATTCCGTTTTAAGAGAAAAACAAATGCAAATCAAGTTTGACACACTTGATGTTAATTCACACATGAAAATAAAATCATTAAACGCGGAAATTTCTGATTTGAAAAATCAACTTTCTGAACAAAAATCAACTTGTTATGATCTTGAAAAAGAAAAGAAACAGTTGAAAGCAGATTTTTCAAAACGAGAAAACGATCTTCTTGATGAAATCATTGAGAAACAAGAAACAGTCAAAAAGTTGGAAGATTTGCCTGTGAAAATGGGTCATTCGAGTCAAACCATTCATATGCTTTGTAACACCCCCTAAAATTTGAGTTAACAGTGGAAGACTTATTCTGGGTATTACTGGAAGGATCATAGGCATAATCATAGAAAACGGCTCAAAAGAGGCGTTTTGAAAGTTATTGTCATTCATTTAATAATTCAGATACAAAAGTGAAATTTCAGTGTTTTAATATTTCACAAAAGATATAGTAGTTTAAATTTTTACGGGTGTGCGCGCAGCTAGTCCGGAGTACACTCCAAGTAATTTAAATTTTTACCAATTACCATGAGTTCATATACCTACTTTCATACGTTTTTCTATCTCCTAAGGAGATACATGCTACGAACATGAATAAAAATACTATTTTCTGTATGCTATGAATGCTTATTGCCTAGGTTACCACTACTATTGCCATTATTACAAGTACCTCCCATCATGAGCCATTTACCACTTGTGAGTGGACGCGAATATAGTGAACAGATCTGTTGGAGGCTGACTGCCTATTTGAACTATCCAGAAGATGGTCTTAGCTGCTAGCTGGATTAGTCAAATGCACTTTATTTGAAGGAAATAGGTAGATGGCAATATCCTATTGAGGGCCATAACTCACGCCATTAATTTGGATTGTTCATGCCGTTTGAGCGGTACTATTAAGGTTTGAGCGTCATGAGACTCAGGGCAATATACTGAACTACAATACTACAGTACCGTAGTCATGATACGGTACTGTCACTAGTACATTGCAGGCGTATAACAATGTAGCCCACTTTCTCTCAAACTTGAAACTTGTGTTCAATTGATTAGTATAAAAATGCTATAAATTCATTCAATCTTTAACTCGGTTAGGCCAAACAAATGAATTACTTTTTTGTTGACCCGTTAAGGGCAAACAAATGAACTATGGGTGTATAACAACGTAACCCACTACTTATTTCATCAATATTTGCATTTATTACAATTATTTCCCAAACTTGAAACTATTGGAATCAACTGTTTTACTTATAAACTCTATGAACTCACTAACCTTTGTGTTGACACTTTTAGCATGTTTATCTCAGGTCCATAATGAACGAGGATGGTACGGAGGAGCACGGATACATCAAAAGGGGCTATAAATTTTATTATCATTCGAACACTTATTTTGTAAACTTTGAAACCACTGGGACCTCATTTTGTAAACTCTGATATTCGAATGGTAAATCTTTCAAAATGACTCAATTAGAGATCATTTTCTATTATTATAACTGTTGTACCATGAAGTAACACCCAATTTGAATTCCGCTACGTATCGTAAAATTAGGGGTGTTACAGATATAAATAATCTATTCGGGGTGACTCCCCCGTTCGGTTGGCCCGGCAGGTCAACGCGAACGTATACCATGTTGGAATTTGCCGAGTGTCTGGGGATTAACACTTGCGGGCACCCTTTATTTGCTATGCCAGCTTGGCATATACTTTGTCTAGTTTCGATTGGAAGAGCTTAGTGTTTGCATACCGAATTAGTGTCATTGCTAAATTATTTGTTATGGTCCATATGTGCTTATTTACTTTAAACCTATGAACTCACCAGTGTTTGCTGACTTTTAGCATGTTTTTCTCAAGTATTTGAGAATGTGTTTACTGAAGGCAGGGCATGGCAATGGTCATAAGTTTGTTGGAAATGTTTTTGCTTATGCGTTGAACTCTGAATTTGGGACGATTTGTTAAATGGGCTACATTTTAATTGAATTGAAGTTGATGTATGACAATTTAACTTTGGAAATGTAAACTATTTTAAAACGGATTTTTAATCCGTTCTCTATATCTTTATGTTGTGACTATCGATTTAGTAGCACCCAAATATGTATGCTTCAGCAAATCCTGATTTTGAGGGTGTTACAGATTGGTATTTAGAGCCTAGGTTATAGAGAACTAGGTTTATAAAAACCCTAAACTATAACCTGTTTATGAAAAACATTTCCTTATGACCGTCAGGCATGCATCTGCCTAGCTTGCCATGATTTGATCGCTATTTGCCTTATATGATTAAGTGTTATACTATGCCGTTTGAGCATTTTACTTAACATATATGATACAAGTATTTTCTATATACTTACACATGCCACACTGTATTTGTCACAGACTATGTATCTCCCTTCCGATGCACATAATGAGGTACTTGCTACTGGACATACTTCCCCGTTGCGACGACCAGTTCCATTTTTGGATGATCCGTTGATGGAGGTTGTCAGAGCTGCTGCTTAGCATACACACACCACTCCAGTATCTACCTCACCATACCCATCCCGCTATGCCACAGCTCACTGTTCATCTCCAGCTCAGCTTTACACTCTTACCCATTATACTCAGACTACCCCATCCCCCAACCGTCACACTGCTATCATGTCGGTATATTCTGGATACCGTCTACGATTTTCAGATTTTCCAGATCCATCACCTCGGAGGAGGACCCGATCAGATTATGAGGGTACCTCTACTTCACCATCATCTCAGTCACCTATGTCATCTCTAGATCATTCCCCTCCCCGTAAGAGATTATGGAGGTCTATTCAGTCTTACTCTGATGAGGATGAGGATCCAGTAGAGGATCCAGAGCAGGTTCAGGTAGAGCCCACACCAGCAGTGACAGCACCCGTCGAGCACGCTCATGTTTGTGCGGGTGTTGACAGGGACAGAGAGGCACCGAGGAATCCAGATCAGGTGATGATGCCACGGGATGGAAAGGGCATCATGGAGGATGTATAGGGGGTATTTGAGGTAGGGCAAAGCTCTAGGGATGCCCAGATACAGGATTTAAGTGATACCCAGTGGATTGATATTACTTGTGATACCAGCACGGGTGTGCATGCAGCTAGTCCAGAGTACACTCCACCATCTCCTTCGTTTGCGCCACCTCCACTCTGAAAAGAAGTTATCGACGTTTTTAAGTTTTTAGACCAAATTTTCCCTACAACAACTTACCTTAACCAACAACAAACACAACTCCTATATCGTTGAAACGATCCAAGATCAACTTTTTCATACATACCTTCATCAATGGTAACTCAGTAAGACAGTATCACAACTGCTTTGACAAATGCTTTTGCTTCATTCTCCAGGGCATTAAACATCAAACCACATAACAACAACCAATGGATTTCATCGTACACTAACAATACGCAGTTTGCTCAACCAACTATATATATGGGTCAAGAAGGACAAATGGTTGATGTTATTGAGAATCAGCAAGGAAATGCTACAGGTATACAGATGAGGAATCAGATGCAAAATGTAGGGCAGTATGCTGGAAATCAAATGGATGAGATTGTGAATCATAATGTGGTTAATCAAAATGGGAATGATTGTTCTATGACTATGATTCAGAAACCTACATCTGACATTCACAGTAGTGATATTGTTAGAGATTACAATGTCAATACATTGACGAATGTACAAAAGCTCTAGTACATGTTAATTGATGAACTCAAATAAGTACATTTTATTACTATCATTTATCCTATTAATTTGACTTGTTTTACTATATTATGTATGAGGATTGATACTTAATCGTTTACTTTTGTAATTCTCAGGTAAAAACAAGCATTTGGTGAAACTTAGCGATTTTGGACTAATTATGGAGCAAAACGTGCATAAAGTGAAGAGTCTACTAAAATGAAGAAGATCAAGACAAATCTGCTCCAGATGCGCCGCATCTCACTCACGACATGCGCCGCATCTCTATCAAGATATCACCAGATACGATCCAAGATACAAGAGGACATGCGCCGCATCTAATCATGGAGTTACGCCGCATCTTCTGGCGGTGTACGAATATTCCTGAATATTATAATCTTGGACCCCACGCGAAGTTAAGTACATGCGCCGCATCTACTCCTTAGATGCGCCGCATCTCACCCTCAGACAGAAACTATAAATACCCCAAAGACCAGACAAGTTCGAAGTTCGAAAGTTTTAACCTAAGACCGAAGACCAGAAACCAAGGACGAATTCAGTCAAGGCAGCAGCACAAGACACACCCAAATCAAAGATACAAGAGCTGTAAGAAGGTGCTGCATGTGTTTAATTCATTAAGTAGTTTTGTTTTATTGTGTTAGCAAACTTTAATTCATCAGGATTGGTGGCTTGTGTAATGTGACAACGAAAGATTGCACTCCCTTTAATACTTGCTTTCCCATCAATTAAAGTTTATATGTTGATGTCTTTGGTTACTACTTATTAGTGCATTGATAACATCTGTGTTTATTAGTGGCTTGCGGGCATTTGACTGCGGAAAATAATGTGGCTCCCACGGTTATTACTAAATTGATCACTTAGGAATAACTTTTAGACATAAGTAATCATTAAGGGTTTACTCGCCGATAAGAATAGGACCAACGAGAAAGGGTTAACTACATACACTTCATATAAAGCTATCAATAAAATAAGTGACAATCTACTTAATCATAAGGACAGCCCTCTTATTGTCTCGAGTATTTATCTGTGTACGTGTGTGCTACTTGCTGATTCGTGCCTATTGGTTTATTTTATTATTTAAATGCAAACAAATCGTGCCAGTCTCTCAGGCTGAACCCCCTTGCGATAGATTAGGTTGTATAGCTAACTTAATATATTAAAATACTGATTAGAATAACTAGATAATACGTTCCACTCTTAGTGATCGACACTCTACTTACCATTATATTCATACTGACCGGGTACACTGCTCGTTAAGTGTGTGTGTTATTGATAAGTCGGCTAAATATAAATTTAAAACTTGAGTAGGCATTAAAACTGCTAAACCGCAACGACACATCACGCGCATCAAGTTTTTGGCTCCGTTGCCGGGGAGTGAATTGTTATTATCTGTTAATTTGATTAGTATTTTAATTAGGTTTTAATTTATTTTCATCTAACCGCTAATTTTGTTGTGTATTAGATTAATTTGCATTCATTGTACTATTTTGCATATTTTCTGTTTTTGTGTGTTATTTGTTTGCTTTATTTGTTTTTATTTTCGTGTGTTTTATTTGTTTTTTTTTTATTTTATTTTTCGTATTTTTTCTGTTCTGCTATCGTTGTACTGTGCTAAATCGAACGATACGGCGCATCTGATTTCTCAGATACGGCGTATTGCGTTCAATTTTTTATAAATACAACGCGTTTAATTAATTCGATACGACGCATCTTTTCCCCAAGATACGGCGTATCTGTTTTTAATAAGAAAATTTTTTCTAAGCGATAAAGTAATACGACGCATCTGTTTTAGCAGATACGGCGTATTTGTTTTTGATAAAAAATTTTCTCTAAACGTTAACGCCATACGACGCATTTGCTTTAGCAGATACGGCGTATCTATTATTTTAATTAAAAACAGTTTGCGAATTATTAAACAGATACGACGCATCGATCTCTATCGATACGGCGCATCCTCTGAATTAAAAATCTTGTATTTTTAAACGTAACGAAAATACGGCGCATTAACTTTCGTTAATACGACGTATTTAATTTTAAATAAATGTCGATTTTTGATTAATTAATTCGATACGGCGCATTCTTAAATTCTAAGCGGCGTATCTATTTTCTGAATAAAGTCTGATTAAATTTTAACGATTATAAGATACGGCGTATCCAACTATTTGGATACGGCGCATCGTCTGCAGATATCAGCTATTTGTATTCATATATCCGTTTCTATATTCATTAATTTCTCTTCTAGCGAACAAATCCTACTGATGATTTTACCTTGGATGACAGATTTTGCTATGGAAGACATGTCAGTTAACGGATATCTTGCTAAGGAAAGCTTGTTTTCAGATTCATTCAATGTGCTCATGATCGATGCAGATTTATTCTCTTGGTAGACCCCTCTTGAAGCTGCTTTTAAGGAATTCATGCGTTTGTGCAACATTGACGAAGGGGTATTCTCTTATGATGTATTTGTGAGGTACACAGGAGAAGAATTGTCGCTCTTATGGCCTATCATTGAAGCCGAAGGATTGAACTGGACTACTATCGAAGAAGATGATGGAAAATTCTATCTTGCATACATGGACTCAAGCAACAACAGCTGTGGTGGAGGCAACACCCAAATCTCTTACATGCCTTATTCCGAACAGTACTGGGGATTGAATGAGAACTATCTGGATAATGACAGAAATTATGCTTTGGCGGAGTTACTATTTCATGGCAGGTTGGTACGATTGATTGATCTCTCCCTCAATGATTGGCTAGAACTTAAATATGGTAGTCCGGAATTCGCCCCTGCAAATGAAGTCAAGCAGATTATGACTTCATGGTTAACACGGAGTTTTAAGGAGCAATTTAACGAGTTCATGGAAATAAAGAGGAATATTATTGGAAAAACTTGCTTTGACGTTAACCATGATCCTAACGATGTTGTTTTTTCAGAATGGTTGGCTAGTAAGTTTAATAACCATAAGAGCATGGATCGAGCTACTAAGGATGCATTATGGGTATATTGGATGAGAGGAGAAGACGAAGAAGTGGAAAGCGACTATGGGTCGTCACTTCATGATTCTACAGTCGATGAGGGCATTGAAGAATTATTCCGAATAGACATTGACGTGTTCGATTATGAGACACCCTTGTGCAAGCAGTTCGAAGAATTTAACTACCTTCTTCGAGTCGACGATGATGTGCTTACTGGAGATCTACCAGGATTTAAGACTTATGACGATTTCAAAAACACCTGGTATTATGAATGGAATGACCAAGTACCGTGGGTTTGGGATAAACCATGGGAATTTGCGCACATTAATCACACTTGTACACCCTTCGTTTTCAAGGACGGGAGTAGTGTTTGGCCAACCTGTGATTATAAAAGTGACGGAACCTGTAATGGGGGAAGTATAATTGGGATGAGACGGGTTGGAAACGATGTGACCTTTGAAGATTATGAGTGGTACAATAATGTTGAAGACTGCCCACTAAAAGAGGAGGCTTTACTAGAAAAGGGTAGAATTGAACGCTTGAAAGGACTTAAGGGAACATCGGATACTACTTTCTGGGAATGGGTGCATGAACAATTTGATGATTTTACGAAGCTTAGTCGACGGTTACAATGGGATTTGGAAAGAGAATGGGAGGCGATTCAAGACAATAAGTCATTAATTGAAGAATTAGATGATTATTTGATTAAGGATCCTTATTTCGAGTTCGTTGATAAAGACAATGAAGAGTTTACCAAAAGGAAGTGTCGACTACTTGGGATTCCTTACAATGAGCCACCCATGATTATTTCTGAAAAATTTAAAATCATCAAATATTCTTTAGGTCCTGATGAAGAGTATACTGCGGCGAAGACAAAGAGTTATATTAGATTAAGTCGAACGGAAGAAAACGTCGCAGAGATATACGGGAAAATCTTTCGGATGAAGGAAGAAGGATGGACCGTGACAAGAACTAAATAAAGAGCTGAACGTGAGTCTAACTTGAAGACTCTGGAATAAAGACAAGTGCTTACCGGGAGACAACCCGGATTTATTTTTATTATTCTGTTTTCTGTGTCGAGTCAGTCAGACCGCCGAGGATACAGCGCATCTCAATTCTGAGATGCGACGCATCTCCTGCAATGGTCATATCTTATTTTATTTTTCTGCATTTTTATTTTCGACTTTAAAACTTTTTATCAGTTTATTTTAATGCGGCGCATCCCTGGTTAAGGATGCGGCGCATCTTTATTCTGATCCGTATTTATTCCAGGCTCGATACGGCATATCTTCTTCCATAAGATACGGTGCATCGACTGACCTGATGATTTTCATTTTTAATTTTTAAGTTTTATTTTTCCTAACTACTAATGTATTATGCAAGTTTGAACCTTTCTTACCTTAGGTGTGTTTTAAAGCATTGGTGGTATTATAGTTTCCTGGATTTCCTGTGGATACATCAAGTATGAAGCTTAAACGTTCTCATCCACAAGAAAGATGATTTTTGCTCTTATACTAATGGAGGATCATACCGAGCAAATCTCAGGGGAGTTTTTCTGTTCTAATTCTTTTATTTTCCAGTTTTTAACCTTTTATACAAACAACGAGGACGTTGTTTAACTTAAGTGGGGGGATTGGAGAATTAGAACACTTAACAATTACTTGTCCTAAACTTTTTCAAAAATTATGCTTAAAATGTGCTTAATATATCAAAATTTAAAAATTTTTTAGCATGTTTTTGTTTAAAGTCTAAGTTGCATAGCTGCACACATGACGTTATTTTTAAAAATTGTGATTTTTCAAAATTCACAAATCTATGAGTGTGCCGGTGACTTGTAAACTTTAGAACTTGGCTTGTATACTATTCGAGACCACCATAATAAGTATTATTTATATAATTGGAATGACTTGTCTAAATTGGTAAAATTCTAGGATTACACCCAAATGGCCTTTATTATGTTATGTGTTATTAGCTAACTACACTGGTTAGTTAACCCCCGTATAAACCCTTTTGTTACTCTCATTTTTAGAGTAAGATACCCCTAGAAAAACACTCAGAGCTATTCCTTTCGTTTCTTACACCTATGTTTAAAATGTTTCGTTACACCCTTACACCTTAGCCTACCCTGTAGATTAGAATCCGTGGTTGGTTAATTGCTATAGGCAAAGTGTGTTTCCTTACATTACCTGTGTTCGCGTGCGTAATTCATTATCTATGGTTAGGTCGGGAAATTGCACAATGCAATTGGAGTGAAAGTAAATATTGTATATCTTTGAGTTTATTTTTCGTGTGTTTACTACTTTCACTATTACCGTTATTTCTGAAGTATGAAAAGTATGGAAAAATTATCCAGAATTATCATTATAGTGATGTGGTGAAATTTTACACATCTATGTTTATGTTTAAAAAAAAAAAAAAAAAAAAAAAAGTTGGATGTTTGTTTTAAACCAACGATGTAAAGTTATGTAAGTGGTCGATATCACCACTATTTGTTGTACTATATCTATGGATTGAATGGGAATTGGCAGTTATGGGAACGCCAATTAAGGTTTATTCTTTGATTAAGATCTTGTTGAGTATAATTCGTGTCTACCTAAAGCGTGTGTTTCAAGTGTTAAAGCGTGAGTTATTCTATGATATGAGTCTTATTCATGGGATGGTTGGGATAGTGATTAACCACACTTAGGATTTTAATTTATTTGTTTTGTTTATTTTTCATTTTACACCAATTTATATCCCAAATGTTATCCATACCCTATTCTTTATCCAACCAAACCTTTGATTTATTGAGATTAGGGATTTGAGCAATCTTAAGTATCGTAGTCGTGGATTCGGCTATGTATTTATGATTTTGTCGCCCTTTTTGATATATTATTATTGGTGAAGTTTGGACCTATCTTTAGCCTATTCGAGTTAAGGATTTGAGCAATTGCAAGTATCGTGTTCGTGGATTCGATCATGTATTTGTGATTTTGTCGCCTTTTCTGGAATTTGAGATCGATAGTAAATAAGAATAATTAACCCTTAAGCCTAAAAACCCTTTTTACCGCTTTAGACTTGTTATTCCTTAGCTTTAGTGGAGGAGATGTGTATACTTGCCAAGCTTATGATAGAATATTCGTCGCGACGGGACAGTTAAACGATTAGATTTGCTTTTATCAACTTATTTTATTTTACTTCTAATTCGTTAAGTGTTTAGTTGTGTGATTATGACAAAAACGAATACATGCTTAAATATAAGAATAAATCCTAACATCTTTTAGGATACATTTTCATAAGTTTTAATCTAAGGTTTACTTGGGGACAAGTAAAGTTCAAGTGGGGGGATATTTGATGAACTCAAATAAGTACATTTTATTACTATCATTTATCCTATTAATTTGACTTGTTTTACTATATTATGTATGAGGATTGATACTTAATCGTTTACTTTTGTAATTCTCAGGTAAAAACAAGCATTTGGTGAAACTTAGCGATTTTGGACTAATTATGGAGCAAAACGTGCATAAAGTGAAGAGTCTACTAAAATGAAGAAGATCAAGACAAATCTGCTCCAGATGCGCCGCATCTCACTCACGACATGCGCCGCATCTCTATCAAGATATCACCAGATACGATCCAAGATACAAGAGGACATGCGCCGCATCTAATCATGGAGTTACGCCGCATCTTCTGGCGGTGTACGAATATTCCTGAATATTATAATCTTGGACCCCACACGAAGTTAAGTACATGCGCCGCATCTACTCCTTAGATGCGCCGCATCTCACCCTCAGACAGAAACTATAAATACCCCAAAGACCAGACGAGTTCGAAGTTCGAAAGTTTTAACCTAAGACCGAAGACCAGAAACCAAGGACGAATTCAGTCAAGGCAGCAGCACAAGACACACCCAAATCAAAGATACAAGAGCTGTAAGAAGGTGCTGCATGTGTTTAATTCATTAAGTAGTTTTGTTTTATTGTGTTAGCAAACTTTAATTCATCAGGATTGGTGGCTTGTGTAATGTGACAACGAAAGATTGCACTCCCTTTAATACTTGCTTTCCCATCAATTAAAGTTTATATGTTGATGTCTTTGGTTACTACTTATTAGTGCATTGATAACCTCTGTGTTTATTAGTGGCTTGCGGGCATTTGACTGCGGAAAATAATGTGGCTCCCACGGTTATTACTAAATTGATCACTTAGGAATAACTTTTAGACATAAGTAATCATTAAGGGTTTACTCGCCGATAAGAATAGGACCAACGAGAAAGGGTTAACTACATACACTTCATATAAAGCTATCAATAAAACAAGTGACAATCTACTTAATCATAAGGACAGCCCTCTTATTGTCTCGAGTATTTATCTGTGTACGTGTGTGCTACTTGCTGATTCGTGCCTATTGGTTTATTTTATTATTTAAATGCAAACAAATCGTGCCAGTCTCTCAGGCTGAACCCCCTTGCGTTAGATTAGGTTGTATAGCTAACTTAATATATTAAAATACTGATTAGAATAACTAGATAATACGTTCCACTCTTAGTGATCGACACTCTACTTACCATTATATTCATACTGACCGGGTACACTGCTCGTTAAGTGTGTTTGTTATTGATAAGTCGGCTAAATATAAATTTAAAACTTGAGTAGGCATTAAAACTGCTAAACCGCAACGACACATCACGCGCATCATTAATGCTAGCTAATAAAGAAGAGTCGGGAATACTGTTGACTGCTGAGGAATACGACTTCATAGTTACATCAAGTGCAGTAGAGAATGCAGCAAATCTCAATGGAAACTACATATCTATGGCCAATCAGCAGGCACCAACATCAAGTAGTGATTCTGAAACACCACCTACTTACGACACAGAACCACTCCATGAGGTACAAAATTATAGTAATGATGCTAATCCGTTTGCTCATGAGAAGCCCCATTCTGTACCTCCCGAACCTAATTATGACACATATGTGGGGAACCAAGTTAATAGCAATGTTAACTGTGAATCTCCATATATGAATCCTAATGGAGTTCAAGATGCACAGAATGATGCTAATGATGAGGAAACATGTGCTTTCTTTGAATCATTACTGAATAATTGTTACATTGAAATTGAGAAAGTAAAAAAGGTCAATCGTGATGTTAAGGCCGCGAATGAGAAAATGACCGTTGAGCTTGAGAAGTATAAGGAAAATAAAAAAGCATTTGAGTTTCATAAAAAATGAGAGTCAGAATTTGAAACTGGTTATCAAAATTCCGTTTTAAGAGAAAAACAATTACAAATCAAGTTTGACACATTTGATGTTAATTCACACATGAAAATAAAATCCTTAAACGCGAAAATTTCTGAATTGAAAAACCAACTTTCTAAACAAAAATCAACTTGTTCTGATCTTGAAAAAGAAAAGAAACAGTTGAAAGCAGATTTTTCAAAACGAGAAAATGATCTTCTTGATGAAATCATTGAGAAACAAGAAACAGTCAAAAAGTTGGAAGATTTACTTGTGAAAATGGGTCATTCGAGTCAAACCATTCATATGCTTTGTAACACCCCCTAGAATTTGTATTAACAGCGGAAGACTTAATCGGGGTATTACTGGATGGATCATAGTCATACTCATAGAAAATGACTCAAAAGAGGCGTTTTGAAAGTTATTGTCATTCATTTAATAATTAAGATACAAAAGTGAAATTTCAGTGTTTTAATATCTCACAAAAGATATAGTAGTTTGAAATGAATGACAGAATTTATTTAACACCAAAAAACCATCAGTTTAATGCCCACTCTGTGCCTTGAAAGCTCCGTTAATTACCTGAGATAAACATGCTAAAAGTCAACAAAATTGTTGAGTGAAATCATAGTGTTTGTAATTGTAATCAGTTTGAACACAAGTCTATAATTGCATTGAAGACACAATCATATTTGAAATAGTGATATTGCAGTTCGATATATTGCCCTAAGTCTCATGACACGCAAACGTTAACAGTGTACCGTAAAACGGTGTGAACACACCAAATTAATGGTGTGAGTTATGGCCCTCGTGTAGGAGATTGCCATCTTCCTATTTCCTTCAAATAAAGTGCATTTGACTAATCCGGCTAGCAACTAAGGGTATCCATCCGGAACTAGTTCAAATAGGCAGTCAGCCTCCAATAGATCTATTCACTATATTCGCGTTCACTCGCAAGTGATTAATGGTTCATGATTTGAGGGGCTTTTGGCAATAGTGTAACTTAGGCAATATCAATCAGGTGTAGCATAGAGAAAATACTTGTGTTCTATTTTGTAGCATGTATCTCCCCACGTATTTGAAAGTATGTAAAAGATAAAAGTGGGACTATGAGCTCACCTAGAATGTAATTGGCAAAGGTGATGTGAAATCAAATGTATTATGGGAACGGCTCTAACACACGACCTGAATAATAGGGAAGTCTGAGATTTCGATAGTTTTGGCTTAATACGAATATTGATTGTGAAAAATGCATCGGATAACGAATTGGTTCGTGATGTGAATGGATGATATGCTTAAAATGCTTAAAGTTCAAAAATAATATTATATATAATATTATCTTGTTTTTATGTTATTGAATCCATAAATATCGTTTCATCGAAAGTTGTTTGAATGACACGTTAAGTTATTCGTTAGAATTCGTTATATAAATATATAAACGTAATGTAATTGAATATATATCACGAAGTGTATAAATGTCTCTTTTTGCATGAAGATGTGTAAAACATGTAATGGAAATATGTGTGAAATAATGTTACTGAATGGTCCCTGAATTTTTGTGAATTTTACACTTTCCACCCTAACGGGGTAACTTTTGCACCGTTAGTTGAGTTCCTTAGTTAGTTATATAGTTACATTTTTAGTCCACAAGGTTCCAAAATGATATTTTAAGATTTCTGTTTACTGGATGATCACTTTCTACCCATAAGTTATGAAAATGACAGTTTAACCATAGATTATGTGAAAGTTACAATATTAACCCGATTTGTATAAATATTTGCAATTTAAGTCCAAAATTCACAAAAATTGTATATTAAGTTTTTAGAGAGTTGTATAAGCCTTAAATAGCTTATTGGAGTATTATGAAGCTGCTTATTACCAAAAAGAGCTTATTATTTGCTTAATGGGCTTTAACGAAATTAAAGCAAGCCCATTAAGAAATAACGATCCGTTGAGTTTTAGAGTAAATTGGGCTTGGTCTTGGGCTTGTATTAATGTCTTAAAAACATTACCAAAAGGCTTATTGGACTGCTTATTCGATAGTGCTTATTTTAAGGTTGTTGGGCTTAAAAGCCCGCTCGTATAAAATAAGTAAGTTTTAGGACTGTTCGAGTGTGATATACTTTGGGGTTTAAAAAGGTCCTTTAAGTGCCTATTACAAGAGCTTATTTGAACAGCTTATTAGGTGAGCTTATAGAGAATTAGTTCGAGTATTTTAATCGATATGTTGTACGTAAAAATTGGATTTCATGGGGTCATTTCTAGTCGGCAAAATGAATGGGTCCAAAATGATAAATGACATATGTAATGTTCGATATGCAATATAAGATCAAAACAAGTCTCGTTAAACATTAAAATGATGAAATAAGTGTCGAATAATTATAGAACTTGTTATCTAGCCATCCTTTGATATAGGAGGTCATACGCAATACGTAAAATAAATACGAAAAATCAAAATAAATGAAAGGAAGCTTGAAATGAATCGAATGGAATATATATATATATATATATATATATATATTATATATATATATATATATATATATATACGTTGCATAATTGAAATGAAAACCTGAGTAGGTATGGAAATAGTTTCAAGAGGCTTACTACACCAAAAGGTGGTAAGATACACGTCGAAAAGGATTAGAACTCGAATGATAGGCACTTCACACGTTAGAATTGTCACCAATGATTCGAATCAAGGCTTGAATGCTTGGAAAACGACTCGAATGACTCTAGAAATGGTTCCTGTTCTTGAGGGCTTCGGCTAGAGGGTATAGGACTTAGAGAAAATATTGTGAGGTGAGTTTTAAGTGTGAAAGGGAGTATATGTATGTCTAGCCATATATATGCATATGGCATGTTTAATGTATCATAATACATACAAATTGGGTGATTAGATGTTTTGCAGAGATTTAGATAGGATTTAGGGAATATGTACTCGAGTATAATGATATCAAGGGTGGGGGGTTGTGTGTTGGTTTGGTTATGTGTCAAGTTGTATATATATGTATGTGTTCGACATGCCATAGGGTCCAAACAACCTTCTAACGTGACCAAATGTGCAGGAAAGGTGTATAAGGATTTATGGAATTCATTTAAGCCAAGAACAATGTAAATCGCATAGGAAAAATATAGTTTAGTCGAATTGATCAAGACTTGGATGAATTGTACTCGTGTCGACTAGCGTTTACTTTGAGCCTCGATTAATGCTCAAACGTTCGAAGTAGGAAGTGAGGCTTGTCAATCCTGATTATTTGAAGTATGAAGATTCGAATGGTGTAAAATGTAGCATAGGTTTAGCGTCGAAATCACAAAATATAAAGGCCAAGTGTTGGTGTGCTAGATCGAGTGAAATAAAGAGAAATATGAATTTGGACTTGGGCTTAAATAGTAACAGGCTTAGAATTGGGCTGAGAATAGTAATATGGATCCTTTTGGTTTATTATTCGTATATTGGATTTGTCGTGGTCCGTGTGTGAGCTCGTTCCAAAGTATTGTGAATCACGTATCAACGTGTTTGAATTATTGAAATGTAATAAGCAAAATTTTCAAATTTTGCTCGTAAAAATGGTTAACTGAACTGTAATGGTAATTTAATACTTGATTAACATTTACAAATCACTGAGGAATTTTACAGGTTGCTACATGCTTATTAAAGATCCAAATCCGTTTTTAAATACAATGAAGAAAATGGCTATCGGTTGTGAAAATCCTTATACTCTCAAGAAAGCTCAGAAAGAACAGAATTTTTTGTACAATGGAAATATAATATGTGCTAAACACCCTAGGCAAATCCCACATCGGCTGTGGCCTGGAGAGATGCTGGGTTCATAAGATAACATTCGCCTTACAATGAAACAACGCGTTTTGTGGTCTATGCGAGTGGGGTTCTTAGGAACTGGCAGTTAAGCGTGCTCATGTGAGAGTAGTACTGGCTTGGGTGACCTGCCGGGAAGTCTTCAAATGAGGCCACAAAAACAAAGACGTGAGCCTGCGGGCAAAGCGGACAATATTGTGGTATGAGTAGGCGGGATGTTACAAGTGGTATCAGAGCCACTCCTGAGCCGTTCGGGATGGTGGGGCAAACCTCATCGAGGACGATGAGTCCCTAAGGGGGGGTGATTGTAACACCCTAGGCAAATCCCACATCGGCTGTGGCCTGGAGAGATGCTGGGTTCATAAGATAACATTCGCCTTACAATGACACAACGCGTTTTGTGGTCTACTGCGAGTGGGGTTCTTAGGAACTGGCAGTTAAGCGTGCTCATGTGAGAGTAGTACTGGCTTGGGTGACCTGCCCGGGAAGTCTTCAAATGAGGCCACAAAAACAAAGCCGTGAGCCTGCGGGCAAAGCGGACAATATTGTGGTATGAGTAGGCGAGATGTTACATAATATATGCTAAACATGATCCTCCCGTTGTTCGGGATATTGACGAAACAATTGAGCTTGTTGAAGAGAGTCGAATTATAATGAAACAAAAGAACCCAGAGATAAAACCAATTGATTACAATAAACTTAACAAACTTTCTGGAATTCCTTTTGTTTCACAAAACCAAACACCAAAGCTTTCAAAAAATCAGTTGTTACGACACCAGTTGCAAAACAAAAAGTTGTTTCTAAAACTCTTTCAAACTTGGAGCAAATGTCCTCAAACAATCCTTTTAACATAAGTGCTGCTAGAGGATATTTAGATGATGTTAAAACGAGAATTGAAACACTTCAAAATATTGTTGAATCCAAAAGTACTATCAGTATCAACAACTGGCATTCAAGCTTTCATGCAGAAATGAAAAAGGTGTTTGAAACAAAAATTACTACTCCACTGAACAACATCCATGCGAGAGTAATTCATTTTGAACAAGCATTTTTGAAAGAAACCGCCGACTTTGTCAAGGACCACAAATCCCTTGTGAAGGAAGCTAATGAAAATATTGAAAACAACAAAGTTTTGGAAAACCTAAATGACTCTCTCTTCGAAGCAGTTATGTCGACCGATATTATGTCCATCATTTTGCAAACATATTCTGTTGAAGACGATGAAAGACTGTGAGCTGAGACATCCGCACTTGTTTCAAAATATGAAAATGCTCTTGCCAAACTTGAAAAAGAAAATGTGTCATATTTCAAACAACTTGATCGAAAATCTGAGGAATACAAGTATGACAAATTGTCGTGTGAGCGTGCCTACAAGGACATGCAAGAGAAAAATGATCTTTTGAGAACTCAGCTGGATAGTCTAAAAGGGAAGGGTGTGGATACTAAGTTTGTAAAACCATTGACTGAGGAGAAAAAAAACACTTCAAAAATGGTTGAACCAAAAATGTCAATTTCCCGGTTTGCTTCAAAAGTCGATGAGAAAAATGATTTGTCAAAACCAGTCAATCCACATTCCTTGCCCATCAAAAAAAGAATATTAAGGATTGATGAAAAATGTGTTGAAAAAGAAAATGCGTTTGTCGAGGAACCACAAGTCATTACACCTGATCTTTCTAGGAATAATACACGAACTATGACAAAAAAATCAAGTGAAGGAATCTGTTGGTTCTAACGACATGGTCCACAATCACTTTCTAGAAGAAGCTAGTAAAAAGGCACAGATTCAAAAATACAGAATTTCAGGTGCAAAACCTAGGATGATGTATTCTACAAGACTCCAAGGCTCTGCTAGTAGTAGTAAACAATTACATAGGAACACTCAACAAAATACTAGGGATTGGCTTGCATCTAAGAGTAGTTGCGCAAAAGAAAATGCTATGTACGTAGAATGCAACACTAATAATTCAAATTTGTCTTCAAACAACAAACTATTTCCAAATGACTGTAATGAAAAAGTTAAGGTTGCTGTTTTAAACAAGAATTTTGAATTTGTCTGTCCTACATGTCAAAAATATGTTTTTTCAACTAATCACGATGCATGTGTTGCACAATTTCTCAAGAAAGAAAATTCAAGTGCTAAGGCACATTCCACTAAGACACCAAATAGAAACAAACCCGTTGATAAGAAGCAAAAGGATAAAAAACCTAATAGGTGGATATCTACAGGATGTAGTTTTTCAAATACTGAGGCTTCTGCTACATCTGATAAGAAAACTACGTCTAGATTTTACCTTAGGTGGATTCCCACGGGAAAAGTTCTTAAAACAGTTGGTCTTAGATGGATTCCCACAGGGAAGATTTTTGATACTTGCACCAAGACAAATAATAGTGATAATCACCAACAAGAAGTAGAAACCATTACAACCATTGATAGTCAACAGCCTTAGAGTGATGATTCATGTACTTCTAATACTGTTATTTGTGAAAATTCTTCGTCTTTGGTTGCAGGTGATTCTACTATCTCAGAACCCAGTTCATCTGAGGGTTCTAATTCTGTAAATTCTTCAAAATCATTCTTTCAATCTAGTATTTTTGATTTTCCATTTCTTTTATAAAAATAAAAACAAAATACAAAAATAGAAAATTTTCAAAAATACAAAAACAATATAAAATCAAAAAATACAAAAATATTCATTGTTAAGACTAGAATCCTACCTTTATCACACAACTATACTACTTATATTATACTACTCGTAACACTCAATATGATATAAGAAGAAATATAGATGAAGAGGTGGATCGTATACTATGACTGGATATTTATTAGCTTGAAAAGGAAGCAAACAAATACAAACAAAAGACAGCTCACACACTCTCAACTATACTCTACTTTGAGGCACACTAACTTTGTGGTGAGAGTGTGCTATTTATAGACAAACATGGGATGCCCTAAAAGGCCTTGGAGTGGGCTTCGGTTGGGCTTTGGATACATGGATTGGACTTGCATAATTACATGGACTTGTTACACATTTGGTTACATATATATGTCCAACCGAGAGCCCCTCAGTAACTATATAAACTCGACACAATAAAAAATTGTTAAATACGGAATGACCATCACTTTACTTTATAATTTAAATGCTAACATTCTTCGCACGACATGTCTCTCATATAATCGATATTCTGTACGTATCTATAAATGTCATTCAACAAAGATACGGACATGTACAGATGCTTGAGCGAGAGTTCTCAAAAATATTTTCTAAAACATGTCGTTTCTCAAAAATTTCTACACTATGGCTTCTGGTCACATCAGTTCAGGACCCGCGCTTCAAAAAAAGGAAAGTGCTTAATCAAGACATAGGTTTTAAATATTTTTCGAGCACTTATCCTAAAAATCTCTATGGCTTTCGTATACTTAAGTACGAAACCCGGGCTTAAATGATGACTTCTGATTATTTCAGATCATGACTCGTAATTATAAAAACAAAAATGTTCCAACTTCATGCAAAACCAAATTCGTCTATCTCTCTAAAAAGCTTTTCTTTTAGTCAGTTGATATAAAAAATATCACGATATTCTATTTTTTAGGGGGAGAAGACGTGATTAAAATGTGATCATAATGTTTAAAGATCGTAGTTGAATCTCAAATGAGCTCGACTCAGATATAACCAATGAATTGACGAAGCTTAAATGTCAAAAATCAAAAAGACTTGTCCTGGACGGGTAATAATTTCAAGCTGGTTTATCCAGTGATGTAAGCGTATCTCGCAAAGGACTTGTCTGAGTAGATTGTATTTGAGATATTCTCTTTGAATATGACCAGGACGGGTAATAATTTCAAGCTAGTCTAACTAGTGATGTAAACGTGTCTCGCAACGGTCATATTCACTGAAAATTGATCAAGGTAAAAAGTGCGAACTCTACCCAACATGTGCAAACATATCTTAAAAACATACAAGCACATGTGAAGGGGGAGTATTTTAGAAAATTCAAAACTCTCGAAGTGTTAACAAAAATGTGTTTAATAATCATAAACACTTTGAGAGATTTTCACAAAAGATTTTATGGCAAGTGATCAATTAATCTTGGATAACATGGAGTAATAAGGTGATTATGGTTAGGTTTATGTCCTATGATCCGCTAGAGCCGGAGGGATCTACCCAAGGACAATTCCAATAGATTAGAAATAGAAGTCCTTAGGTATGATTGAAAAAAGGAGTAAATAAGAAAGGAGAAAGAAGGGGTTGAAGAATTAAAAAGAAAAGTTTATGAAAGGGTGAAAAGAGATAGCCCTCCATGAAAACCTAGGGCAGAAACCGGGTCAATATATTTGCTATCGGTTATCACAAAGATGATACCGGTATTGAAGACAAGACGTCATGGACCCAGTGACGCGCTGTACAACCCCTCCTAGCCACTCAGGTATCTCTTAAAAGATATTTGTTTCATTTCTCACGGAGAACCTTGCATAATCTATCGGTCTCTCACTCCGAGATGTGTTGATATTGAAAAGGTGGCACTCTGCTCCATGCCTCCGATGACTAAAACCAAAACATACATAATCGTGTCTAGAGCCATGAGATTCATTAAAAGATCTCTTAGGATACACTTCCAATATAATACACTTGTGTTCGCCAAAAAGGACACAAGGTGTATAAGAGTCTTTATAAGATCTACAGATCTTGCCTTATCTATCGTGATGGTTATTTTCTTCAAACGGTCTACAGTCGTGAAGTGATACTCCGGTATACTTCAGCGGCTCACCTGAATCATTGATGCACTTCGGTGTATCTGTGTTATCCCTCTTAGGGGCATCCGGTTCAGGAACGGCCTTGGCAAGGATTAGAAAAAGTTTTCACACTATGCTGTTAACAATCTCGAAGTCCGAACCTGTAAGTGATGGAGGCTTTATTACTAACCGTTTTATGCAGGTACTAAGAAAGGCCATTTATCATCATCATATGTTTCAACATCTACATCTCCTCATACTCATACTTATAAAGTTCATCCTCAACAAACTTATGTGAAGAACGTTCAAGACAAAAAGATCAAGTTAAAGACAAAGAGTTACATCAAAGCCAAGAGCTAATCAAGATGTCAAGAACAAGTTCATGTATCAAGTGAGGAAGACATAAGTATGAAGTTCAAAGTATTATCAAGAAGTATGAGTATGTTGGAAGAGACGACACGGCAAACTTGTGAAAATATTGATCAAAGGCAAGAAAGACCAAAAGACGTTACAACAAAGATCACAAAGCATGAAGGAACGAAGAATCAAGACTATTCTACAAAGACACACAAAGTTCAAGACAATGAATACAGAAGACCTAATCACGTGGAGCATCATTCGAATGACCACCTCTTAGGGGGAGATTGTTAGCATTAAAAAAAATTGGCGGTCATTCTAGTCATAGGAACTTTTTAACCGTGTTATAGATAATATTGTAGAATTGTCAAAGGGCTCGTGGACTAAGCTAATAGGTTAAATGTTATGTATAAGTTAGTCTAATCCAAGTCCATACGAGTCCATTGAAAGCCCATTAGGGCATTTGTATCTCACTATATAAACACCTCAAATGAGTCATTTGAGGTGTGTGCTTGACTATGTATTGTATGTGTTTTATATAAGATACTCTCTCTTCATCTCTCTACCTTCAATTCTCTAGTTATACGCATACATACTTATATCTCAAGTCACCATATGTGCTTAATATACTTTAGATATTGTGTGATATAGTTATATCTAAGGTCCTACAAGTGGTATCAATCGCCTAACAACGATTTAGGATTGTTTGTGATTCGTTTTTTGATCAAAGTTTAGCAAAAAGTTGCATTTTTCTCTATAAAAACGTTAGCTTTTTGTCCAAAAGCTTTAATTTTTACATTTTTTAGGTTAAAGTTGTTGTCTTTCATATAGACCTACTTCTTATTAGTAAGTTTTAGCAAAACAAACAAATCAAAATCATCAAAAAACATGTTTCATATCGAACAAGAAAGTTTTGGATACTTATCGAAATTCCACAAATTTGGTTATAAACATTAAAGGTCTAAACTTTATCGTTATTTAAGTGTTTTTGAAGGTTTTTGATAGATTGAAACTGGTTAGAAGTTTGTTTTTAGTCGTAATATTGATCCCTTAACAATCTGTTAATCCATCGGAATTGAAATTTTGAGGGTTTGTCAGAATTGGATTTTTAAGGGTTTGTGAGAGGATTCAATACACTGAAAGGGTGTTAGTCCTTTGTAACTTTGTGTATATGATATGTTTTGAGTTAATATGATTAAGTATGCGGAATCTACTTAACCACACTTAGAAGGTTATTTGGTTATGGAAATGGAACAGTTATGTTTGTTATTGAACAATGAAAAAAGAAAGTTTATCACCAAACGATTCAATATTATTCAAAATAATACGAGTGTTCTTCACTATCACTAGGGTTACAAAACCTTGAATCTTAATGTTTCTATGACTTGTGATATTGTTGTGTTTGTTCTTTTCTCTTAACAGATATTCAAGTTCTATTTTTGGCACAAATCTAAGTCACCCAATATCTAGTCTAAGATCTCCCTTTTATACAAACAAAGGAGATCATTACAATTATGATAAGTCTTGTCGAACTACTTGCTTGAGTATGTCAGTCATTAAGATACAACATGTATCTGTGTTGACAACTTGCTCTGTGTAAACCACATGGTAACTGATCACATTGTCTAAGATATTATCTACCGTATATACTTGACTTTAGTACAAAATATCTTTGTATTCTTATCCACCAGCATAGAATACTCGACACTTATCATCTAGCAGTGTATTGTTGACAGCAGTAGAATGTTTGCGGCAGCAAATCTTAACGCTAGCAGTAGAATGAAATCACTAGCAGTAGAATGAATACTTAGTGATTTCCTTGAGCAGAACTGATCTTGTAAACCTTTAATTCCCGATATAATCTTCAGATTATTTAATTCCCAACAATCTCCCTAAACATGTGAATCCTTTTCAACATGTTTCTTCTGAATTAAATTATGATTGTGGAATCTTTCAAACACTTTATAGTCAGATTCTTGATCTGAGCTATCTTCTGTTCTTCAAGATTAAATATCTATCTGTCTAATCATCTACCTTCTGTGAAACTTTTTCAGCAATAACATCATCTTTCTTTGTCTTGAACACAAAATCAATACTTGAATAAAAGATGGTGCAATTTCTTGGATGAAGGATTTATAAGAGGCAATGGTGCTGTGTATCTTGGATGCTTGTTTCAACAAGTGAAATCATCTTCCAGAATCCCTTTGCAAGTGATGAACAAACGTAGTGAACTGAAATTGAAACTGAAAGCTCCTAGATAGAACTTTCTCATTTGAATGCTTCATCCTTCTGAATATATATAATACTCTAGAATCTTCATTTGAACTTTCTTCATTTGAAGAGCTTATTCCCAGTTTCCATCACTTAAAAGCTTATTCCCAGTTTCCATAAACTGAATGTCATTCTATTAATGGCTGAATAATAAGACATTTTAGCTTCTCAAAAAGCTAACATCATCATCTTGTATGCTCTTGTATTTCCATTGTAGAGGAGATACAACAACTGGCTTGATCAATTTTCCCCTATTCTGAGCATACACAACCTTACTTAATTGGTTAATCTTCTCCCCTGGGTTTTATTTCCTCCCTGAGTTTAAGCTTGGAAGATCTCTCACTAGTACAAAACATTTATCCTCCCCTGAGATTTATCATTTCCTCCATGTTTGGATATCTCTCACCATCATCTGATCTACCAATTAGAAATGTTTTCAGACATAGTGTACATGTTGGCCATCAATTCCTTAAGAGTTTAATTAGCTGCCCTCATCACTTCTAGGTGTGTAACTCTATGAGTGGTGAATCATGGGGCTTTGACTCATTGTCATCATTTGATGGTTTTCTGAGCCTCTTTGAAAATCCTTTTTAAGAAACTTTTAACATTGAATATGATTTTATTATTGAAAATCATACTGCTCTCAACATTTTGAAGGGATTAAGTGTGTAACAGACACTTAATAAAGAATTCGTTTAAAGTAACCTCTGGTTGTGTGAGAACCAATATTTTCAGTTATAAATAACTGCCTGTGTAAAGATAAACCTATTCAAAAGGCTTTCTTGACATGGTTTCCAGCTCATAGCAATTGTTACCTCTAACACAAGTGTTAGATTCACTTTTGCTAGCTGTTCTTTCTATCAGATGTCCTTAGACTTGCTCATTATACTTAAAAATAAAATGATAGAAAGTGAGTTGAGTCAGTTACTAATGACAACTGAGCCATCAAGTCAATGTGAAACATGATAACTAGTTTCAAGAAAGAAGTTTTAAAGAATTAATTAACTTAGGTGTAACTTTGTTAAGAATCCCCAAACTCAGTCCATTCATAAACTATTATGTTAGCAACTAGAATCATTCTTCTGCATCCATTTCACTTGAAACTTCTTTTGTGTCATGTTCATACCTGAAAATGTTAGTCCAAACCAAGAAACAAAATGCAAGCATATGTTATAGTAGTATCATAATAGACTAACAAATATGAACTTAACAAACAAAAATTTGTACTAGTAGCACAAACTTTTCACTAACATAGTAACTTATAACCAGCATTACAATCAAAAATTTATATACAAAAACACATAGTTTTAAATCAATGAGGATTAGCATCCCAATACTTGCTACCAAGAAACTGAAACCTTCCAACATCAAAGCTTTATTAGAAGATCTGAAAGTTGTGATCAGAATCAATTTTAAGAATTGAATCAACTTTTTCTCATTACAGTCTCTAATAAAATGATGTCTATTTCAATGTGTTTTGTTTGAATGTTGCACTGATTTTAATTATGAAAATTGTACTACTATTATCAATATGAATGACGTGTTCATGAAATTGTACCCATAGTCAAGAGTTGGTTTTGAGCCATGGACTTGACCACAGCAACTTGCAGCAGCTAATATTCAGCTTCAGTCGTTGAAGTAGCCATAATTGTTTGCTTCTTACACTGCCATGAGATAAGTCTAACCCAAGGAATTGCATCCTCCGTTGTTGACTTTCTGTCCAACTAGCACCAGCATAATCACTATCCGAAAATGCTAACAAGTCAAAGGTGATTCCCTTGAATACCATAGACCCAACCTAGGTTGACCCTTGAGATATCTAAAAATCCTCTTGACTGCTGTTAAATGAGAAACCTTTGGAGTTAATTGAAATCTTGCACAAGCACAAACAGAGAACATGATATCAGGTCTTGATGATGTGAGATACATCAAAGAGCCTATCATAGATCTGTAAGTGTGTATATCTACATTGTCTCCATCTAAATCTTTAAGAAGTGGCTTCTCAGAGTCCATTGGTGTGCTTGCCACTTTTGAATCAGCAAATTGAAATTTTCTAAGTATCTCAGCAACATATTTATCTTGACTAATAAATATGCCTTCAATAGATTGCTTAACTTGCAGACCCAAAAAGAATGTAAGTTCTCCTATGGAACTCATCTGAAACTTACGATGCATAAGCTTCTCAAACTCCAAACACATCTCCTTCCTTGTAGATCCAAAGATGATATCATCCACATACACCTGCACTAGTAAAAGATCATTCTTTTGCTTCTTGATGAATAATGTCTGATCAATCTTGCCTCTTTGAAATCTATTTTCAATTAAGTAGGAAGCTAGTGTTTCATACCATGCTCTTGGTGCCTGATGAAGGCCATAAAGAGCCTTAACTACTCTGTACACTTTTTCTAGATGGTCAGGATCAATGAACCCCAGAGGTTGTGAGACATATACCTCTTCTTCAATAGTAAGATATAGAAAAGCACTTTTGACATCCATTTGATAAACTGTGAAGCCCATAAATGAAGCATAAGCCAAAAATAACCTAATGGCTTCAATCCTTGCTACTGGAGCAAAAACATCTTCATAGTCTATCCCTTCTTCTTGTGTGTACCCTTGGGCTACTAATCTAGCCTTATTCCTAATCACTATGCCCCTTTCATCCCTTTTATTTTTGAAAACCCATCTAGTGCCAATTACCCTTACATCCTTGGGTAAATTAACTAGCACCCATACCTTCTAAATCTTGAACTGAAGAAGCTCTTCTTGCATAGCTTCTACCCAGCTTGAATCATCTAGGGCTTTAAGAATGTTCTTTGGTTCTGCATGTGAGAGAAAACATACAAACAAGCAAGAGTTGGAAAACTCATGCTGCTTTGAAGCATAAAGGGCATCAAGAAGCCCTTGTTGGTCTGAAGACATCAGTTGTTGCCTTGTCTTCACCCTTGATTGTACATCTCCAATTACATTGTCCAGGGAGTGGACTTTGTGAATCCTTATGTGTGGAGTAGAAGTAACTTGAAAGTTAGGAGGGAGATTGTTAAAATCTACCTCTTCATCTGAGAAATCTGCTTCATTTGAGTTTGAAGGGCCAGCGGTAGAAACATTTGGCTCAGTAGTAGAAAAATTAAGCCTAGCAGTAGAATGCTCTGTCTCAGCAGTACTATCATCAGTAGAAACATTCTCTTGTTCCTTTGTTCCATCTTCCTTGTTTTCATCTTCAATCCCTTCTTTAGCTTTATCAGAAGAAGGTTCATCAAATTTTGAAGTTGAAACCACACTTGTACTTATTGGCATCCATACATGATCTTGATTTGTCTCCTTGTCTAACCCTGCCTCATTTGTTGTTTGTGAACCTGAAAAATCATTAGTTTCTGCAACAACAGGCACATAATTCATAGAATGGGTTAGTGTCTCAAGATCAAATAGCCAATTAGGACCTTGACCTGCTACATTAGATTTATTCTCTAAAAATTTCACATGTAGGTTTTCCTCTACTCTTCTAGTTCTTGAGTTGTATACTCTAAAAGCTTTGCTATTAAGAGAATATCCAACTAAGAATCATTCATCTGCTTTACCATAAAACTTTCCAAGATGGTCTAAGGTATTCACAATTGTCACATGACATCCAAAAGGTCTAAGAAATCCTATTGCAGGAGTTCTACCTCTAAAAAGTTTATATGATGTCATATTGTGAGATTTGACAACCAAAACCCTATTTTGAACATAGTAAGCAGTGTTGACTGCTTCAGCCCAAAAAGTGATAGGCAACTTAGAGTCGACTAACATGGTTCTAGCAGCTTCTATAAGTTTTCTATTTCTCCTTTCAGCAACTCCATTTTGCTGAGGAGTTCTAGCTACACTAAACTCTCTCCTAATACCTTTTTCCTTGCAGAAGTCATCCATAACTCTATTTTTAAACCTTGTCCCATTATCACATCTAACGACTTTTACACTTTTGCTTACTAGGTTTTCTATCTCTGTAATGAATGTTTTAAGAATGCTAGAAGTCTCTTCCTTAGAACCTAAAAAGAAAACCCATGTAAATCTACTATAGTCATCAGTAACAACTAGACAATATCTTTTATGCTTTAGGCTACTAAAAGAAGTAGGTCCAAATAAATCCATATGAACCATAAACAATGATTGATCAATAGAGTTAAAAATTTTGGGCTTACAAGTGGCTTTGTGTTTTTTGCCTTTAAGACAAGCAATGCATGTTTGGTCATTTTCAAATCGTTTTTGAGGTAAACCTCTTACCAAACCATTCTTAACAATTTGATTTATGGTTTTGAAATTAATGTGACCAAGCCTTCTATGTCATTTCATTGATTCATCCAATGTGTCTTTTGCAACAAGACAAGTTAAAGCGTTTTTAAGAACAATGTTCTTCATATCAACACTGTACATGTTGCCCTTTCTTGGAATTCTAAGAAGTACTTGACTTTCATCAGGCATCTTAAAATCAGAAGAAAGTACAAGACATTCAGTGTCAGTAAAAAGAAATTTTTTCTTTTTGTCACACATTTGTGAGACACTAAAAAGATTATACTTAAGCTCTTGAACATAGTACACATCTTCAAAATCTAAATTTCCAGTTTTAATTGTACCTTTACCGGAAATTTTGCCACCAATACCTCCTCCAAAGCTAACATATCCTGCATTTATTGATTGAAAATCTGAGAGATAAGACATGTTGCCAGTCATGTGCCTTGAACATCCACTATCTGAGTATCCTTGATCCTCTTATTTATCAGTTGAATGTTCCTGCACAAAAATGAGGAATATTAGTTTCCTTTGGGGACCCAAGCCATTACTGACTTGGATCTGCCTAGTGCATCAATGTAATTTAATTTCTTAAAAATGGTTGATGCACCATTGGGTTTAGTTTGTCTCCAAACCCAACATGCTGAGGCCTTAACAACATTTGCCCTGTTTTCCTAAGCAGCAGAATGAACTATATGCTTAGCAGTAGAAACTGCTAGCTTTGCAGTTGTTCCCTTTGGTTTCCGAACTTGTTTTTGGACCACTGCTTTTATTTAATGGGCCATTTAACAGTTGTAGATGCATGATTATAAGTTGTTTTTGCACCTTTAACTGTTTGTTTTGGGTAAACAGTCATAAATGGTCTAGCAGTAGGAACTGCTTGCCTAGCAATAGGAACTGCTTTTGAAACTGCTATGGGTTTTGTTCTATTAGAATTAGAGTGAAAGTGAATTTGAGAAGTATGCCTTTTTAAGTTCACTCTATTGTTTGTATACCCAGATACCCATTGGTTACAGAAAGCAGTAAGATGATCAAAACTACCACAAGTGTAACAAGCTTTGTTATAAAAGGCAAAGTCATCACCTAGTTGGTGAGACTTGAGGTCATTCCAATTTCTTTGGTTTCCTCTAGGCATGTTAGTGGTTCTATATTGTTCACAATATTTGACTGGTTGCCTAACATGTTTAATATTAGATTTAGGCCTAACAGCATCTATTTTGACCACTTTAGGAACACTTGTTCCTGCTTTCTTAACAACTTCAGGTTTAGACATAACATGTTCTTCTTCATCACTATCATATTTCCAGTCCTCAATGACTACAACATCTGATTTCCTATCAGAGGACACCTTGTCCTCAGAAAGTAAAGTTTTACTTAAACTTTCACTTACTTCTTCTACCTTAGGAATCTCAGTAGACTTAGAACCATATTCCATTATTGGATCTTGAAACTCAGCTAATCCTGTGTGGGCTAGGTCAATACCTGGAGGTGAAGGAACACCTCTGTATGGTGGAGGAAAAAAATTGTAACCTATACCAGACTTACCTTTATTAACAACTTGAGCTTCCCAAATCTTATTGATTCTATCTGAGGCATAAGCTAGTGTATCAACTGTTATCTTAACATTTTCATTTGCCTTTTTGTACTTTGCACATGATTCATTTAGCACAACAATGCACTCATCTTTGAATTCTATGTTTCTTTTTAGTGCAGCCATGTCATCACTAAACTTAGATTCATTTCCTTGAAAATGTATGATTTGTTTTTCAAGAACAGCTAGGCCTTTTTTATGATTAGATAAATTGGCCATTGTATTATATAGCTCTTCTAATTGATCATCAAATTCCTTCTTAAGTTTTTCATAAGCTTTAAGAGCAGAGCAAGATTCAGTACACTTTATTATAGAATTTACCTCTGAATCAGAAAAGGCCATCAGTGCAGTCTCAGTTGCCACCATTGCAGCTTCTTTTGGTGCTTCATCTTCATTAGCCATGAAGCTCCAATCATAGCTAACACCATCAATGACTAGCATAGCCTTTGGCTCTTCCACTGTGACTTCCTTCTTCTTCTCTTGCTTATACCATGTGTTCCTATTTTCTTGCTTTCTTGGGTTTCTACACTCTCTAGCAAAATGTCCCAGCCTATGACAATTGAAACATTCTACTTTCTTCTTATCAAACCCAGCAGTTTCATTACCATTTATGTTAATCTGCTTTCCAGTTCTTTGCCAAAACTTCATAGCTCTCATGCTAAGTAAAGCAACTTGCCACTTGATATCCATCTCTTCTAAATCATCATCATCCACCTGCTCAAGGTCTTTATGATTTAGAATAGAACCACTAGTTTGACTATACATGAATACATAGAATGATGGATCTCCAAGTCCAGCAGCATTCTTTTGTGAACTAGTAGTAGGACCACCATAGTTAGCAGTAGAAACACCTTCATCTTCATCTACCTCTTCTGACTTGCTAATACTAGGAGATGACAAGAGTGCCACATTCCCAGAACTAGTACTATTGTTTCCAGACTTCTTTAGACTTTGTTCAACAATTTTGAAATTGTTGTACAAATCATTGAGTTTCATGGTTTCAATGTCTGGCTTATTCATCCAGACAACCACATGAGTATAGAATTCATCAGGTAGACTTCTTAAAAACTTCATGTTAAGATCTTCCTTGGCTATCTCAACTCCCAACACAGCTAAATGACTAACAAGCTTGTGTAATCTAGAGAACAGCTTATCAAGAGATTAATTGCTATTTGAACTAAACTTTTCAAATTGTTGTTTCAGCAATGTCTTCTGTGTTTTCTTGGTAGTTTCATTACCACCAAACCATGCACAAATCTCTTTAAAAAGATTTTTTGCATCAGGATACTTGCTAAAACAAAGCATTTGTTCACCAGGAATGGTCATAAGCAACAAATTTCTTGCCTTTTGATCATTCCTCTTTTGTATCCTTTCTTCATTGGTAGTTGGTCCAGTATTTCTTTTTCGAATTGTTTTGCCTTCAAGAATGACATCTGAATAACCTAGTGTAAAAGAATCACCATACAGAATGATATCCCAAAGAGCATAATCTTGAACCATAAAATATTGCTCAATCCTTAACCTCCATAACTCAAACTCATTCGGTTTGATCATGGGCAACTTTGCAGCAATATTTGTAGCCTGAGTATTCTCCACGTCCATTTCTTCTTCTTCTAAATCAAATATATCAGCCTTGCTCTGATACCAATTGAGAGGATTCGATACACTGAAAGGGTGTTAGTCCTTTGTAACTTTGTGTATATGATATGTTTTGAGTTAATATGATTAAGTATGCGGAATCTACTTAACCACACTTAGAAGGTTATTTGGTTATGGAAATGGAACAGTTATGTTTGTTATTGAACAATGAACAAATAAAGTTTATCACCAAACGATTCAATATTATTCAAAATAATACGAGTGATCTTCACTATCACTAGGGTTACAAAACCTTGAATCTTAATGTTTCTATGACTTGTGATATTGTTGTGTTTGTTCTTTTCTCTTAACAGATATTCAAGTTCTATTTTTGGCACAAATCTAAGTCACCCAATATCTAGTCTAAGATCTCCCTTTTATACAAACAAAGGAGATCATTACAATTATGATAAGTCTTGTCGAACTACTTGCTTGAGTATGTCAGTCATTAAGATACAACATGTATCTGTGTTTACAACTTGCTCTGTGTAAACCACATGGTAACTGATCACATTGTCTAAGATATTATCTACCGTATATATTTGACTTTAGTACAAAATATCTTCGTATTATTATCCAACCAGCAGTAGAATACTCGACACTTATCCATCTAGCAGCAGCATCTGTTGCACCAGCAGTAGAATGTTTGCGGCAGCAGAATCTTAACGCTAGCAGTAGAATGAAATGAACTAGCAGTAGAATGATACTTAGTGTATTTCCTTGAGCAGAACTGATCTTGTAAACCTTTAATTCCCGATACTAATCTTTAGATTATTTAATTCCCAACAATTTGTCGGAATTGGCTCATCAAAATTGGTTCATCGGAATTGGTCATCGGAATTCATCACGAACACATTTACTTCATGATCCAACGTGAACTCAATATTCCCTTGCTTGTATAAGTGCGTGGAATACTTCGACTAAGGAAATATCTTCTAATTTGTACAAATTATATAGATTCTATCGAAATTGCAACTTTCATCGAAATTGCAACTTTCATCGAAATTACAAATTTCATCGGAATTGTATAATTCATCAAAATTGCTAATTTCATCGGAATTGCATACGTTATCGAAATTGCAAGGATTCATCGAAATTGGACAAAGTGAACAGTATTAATCGGAATTGCATCAAATCCATTGGAATTGCACCAAATCCATCGGAATTCAACCAAATCCATCGAAATTGAACCAAAGTCATCGGAATTGAACCTCCAAAATTGAATTTTGTTTGACTTTTTACGACAAAACTTCAAACGGCTATAACTTTTGAACCGTAACTCCGTTTTCAGCCTATAAACTATCAAAACAACCGTGAGAACGAGGAGAAGGACACATTGAATGAACTAAAATACAACCTTCGAGGTCCAAATCCACTCCGAAAAGAAGTTATCGACATTTTTATGTCTTTAGACCAAATTTTCCCTACAACAACTTGCCTTAACCAACAACAAACACAACTCCTATATCATTCAAATGATCCAAGATCAACTTAATCATACATACCTTCATCAATGGCAACTCATCAAGACAGTATCACAACTTCTTTGACAAATTCTTTTGCTTCATTCTCCAGGGCATTAAACATCAAACAACATAACAACAACCAATGGATTTCATCATACACTGACAATAAGCAGTTTGCTCAACCAAGTATATATATAGGTCAAGAAGGACAAATGGTTGAAGTTATTGAGAATCAGCAAGGAAATGCTATGGGTATACAGATGTGGAATCAGATGCAAAATGCAGGGCAGTATGCGGGAAATCAAATGGATGGATCAGATTGTGAATCATAATGTGGTTAATCAAAATGGGAATGATTGTTTTATGACTACGATTCAGAAACCTACCTCTGACATTCACAGTAGTGATATTGGTAGAGATTAAAATGTCAATACAATGACGAAGGTACAAAAGTTCTAGTACATGTTGATGCTAGCTAATAAAGAAGAGTCGGGAATACTGTTGACCGCTGAGGAATACGACTTCATGGTTACAGCAAGTGCAGCGGAGAATGCAGCAGATCTCAATGGAAACTATATATTTATGGCCAATCAGCAGGCACCAACATCAAGTAGTGATTATGAAACACCACCTACTTATGACACAGAACCACTCCATGAGGTACAAAATTATAGTAATGATGCTAATCCGTTTGCTCATGAGAAGCCACATTTTGTACCTCCCAAACCTAATTATGACACATATGTGGGGGACCAAGGTAATAGCAATGTTAACTGTGAATCTCCAGATATGAATCCTAATGGAGTTCAAGATGCATAGAATGGTGCTAATGATGAGGAAACCCGTGCTTTCTTTGAATCATTACTGAATAATTGTAACATTGAAATTGAGAAAGTAAAAAAGGTCAATCGTGATGTTAAGGCCGCGAATGAGAAAATGATCGTTGAGCTTGAGAGGTATAAGGAAAACGAAAAAGCATTTGAGATTCATAAAAAACGACAGTCAGAATTAGAAACTGGTTATCAAAATTCCGTTTTAAGAGAAAAACAATTGCAAATCATGTTTGACACACTTGATGTTAATTCACACATGAAAATAAAATCTTTAAACGCGGAAATTTCTGATCTCAAAAACCAACTTTCTAAACAAAAATCAACTTGTTCTAATCTTGAAAAAGAAAAAAAAATAGTTGAAAGCAGATTTTTCAAAACGAGAAAACGATCTTCTTGATGAAATCATTGAGAAACAAGAAACAGTAAAAAAGTTGTAAGATTTGCTTATGAAAACGGGTCATTCGAGTCAAACCATTCATATGCTTATTAAAGATCCAAATCCATTTTTACATACAATGAAGAAAATGGCTATCGGTTGTGAAAATCCTTATACTCTCAAGAAAGCTCAGAAAGAGAAAAATGTCTTGTACAATGGAAATATAATATATGCTAAACATGATCCTCCCGTTGTTTGGGATACAGACGAAACAATTGAGCTTGTTGAAGAGAGTCGAATTGAAATGAAACAAAAGAACCCAGAGATAAAACCAGTTGATTACAATAAACTTAACAAACTTTCTGGAATTCCTTTTGTTCCACAAAACCAAACACCAAAGTTTTCAAAAAAAATCAGTTGTTACGACACCAGTTGCAAAACAAAAAGTTGTTTCTAAAACTCTTTCAAACTTGGAGCAAATGTCCTCAAACAATCCTTTCAACACAAATGCTGCTAGAAGATATTTAGATAATGTTAAAACAAAAATTGAAACACTTCAAAATATTGTTGCATCCAAAACTACTATCAGTATCAACAACTGGCATTCAAGCTTTCATGCAGAAATGAAAAAGGTGTTTGAAACAGAAATTACTACTCCACTAAACAACATCCATGCGAGAGTAATTCATTTTGAACAAGCATTTTTGAAAGAAACATCCGACTTTGTCAAGGACCACAAATTCCCTTGTGAAGGAAGCTAATGAAAATATTGAAAATATCAAAGTTTTGGAAAACCTAAATGACTCTCTCTTTGAAGCAGTTATGTCGACCGATACTATGTCCATCATTTTACAAACATATTATGTTGAAGACGATGAAAGACTGCGAGCTGAGACATCCGCACTTGTTTCAAAATTTGAAAATGCTCTTGCCAAACTTGTTTCAAACAACTTGATTGAAAATATGAGGAATGCAAGTATGACAAATTGTCGTATGAGCGTGCCTACAAGGACATGCAAGAGCAAAATGATCTTTTGAGGGCTCAGCTGGACAGTCTAAAAGGGAAGGGTGTGGATACTAAGTTTGCAAAACCATTGACTGAGGAGAAACCAAACACTTCAAAAATGGTTGAACCAAAAATGTCAATTTCCCGGTTTGCTCCAAAAGTCGATGAGAAAAATGATTTGTCAAAACCAGTAAATCCACATTCCTTGCCCATCAAGAAAAGAATATTAAAGATTGATGAAAAAGGTGTTGAAAAAGAAAATGCGTTTTTCGAGGAACCACAAGTCATTACACCTGATCTTTCTAGGAATAATACACGAACTACGACAAAAAAATACAATGAAGGAATCTGTTGGTTCTAACGACATGGTCCACAATCACTATCTAGAAGAAGCTAGTAAAAAGGCACAGATTTGAAAATACGGAATTTTAGGTGCAAAACCGAGGATGATGTATTCTACAAGACTCCAAGGCTCTACTAGTAGTAGTAAACAATTTCATAGGAATACTCAACAAAATACTAAGGATTGGCTTGCATCTAAGAGTAGTTGCCCAAAAGAAAATGCTATGCACGTAGAATGCAACACTAATGATTCAAATTTCTCTTCAAACAACAAACTATTCCCTGTACTTAACAAGGAGGGTATTTATACAAAGAACCTAGCTTAACTATCCGCTATTTGCTAAACTAGTCCCTGTACTTAAATACTATGCAATTCCCGAATATAACATTACTTTTAAGTCTAACAAAAATCAACTTGTTCTGATCTTGAAAGAGAAAAGAAAGAGTTGAAAGCAGGTTTTTCAAAATGTGAAAATGATCTTCTTGATGAAATCATTGAGAAACAAGAAACCATTAAAAAGTTGGACGATTTGCTTGTAAAAACAGGTCATTCTGCTCAAACAATTCATATGCTAATTAAAGATCCAAACCCGCTTTTACATACAATGAAGAAAATGGCTATCGGTTGTGAAAACCCTTATCATCTCAAGAAAGCTCAGAAAGAACAGAATGTGTTGTTTAATGGTAATGTGATATTTGCTAAACATGATCCTCCCGAGGTTCGGGATTCTGATGAAACGATTGAGCTTGCCGAAGAGAGTAGAATCAAAATGAGACAAAAGAACCCAGAAATTAAACCAATTGATTATAACAAACTTAACATACTTTCTGGAGTAAATTTTGTTAAACAACAACAAACACCAAAGGTTTTCAAAAAACCAGTTGTTTCCAAAAATCTTTCAAACTTGGAACAAATGTCCTCTAGCAACCCTTTTAACACAAGTGAAGCTAGAAGATATTTGGATGACCTTAAAAGAAGAATGGAACTATTTCAAAGTCTTGTTGCATCCAAAACAAATATCAGTATCAAGAACTGGCATTCAAGTTTTCATGCAGAATAGAAAAAGATGTTTGACACAGAAATTATTCCTCCACTAAATGCCATCAGTGCGAGAGTACTTAATGTTGAAAATGCACTTTTGAAAGAAACAGCCGACTTTGTCAAGGACCACAAATCCCTGGTAAAGGAAGCTAATGAAAACATTGAACATATCAAAGTTTTGGAAAAACATAATGATACTTTCTTCGAAGCAGTTCTGTCAACTGATATTATGTCCATTATTTATCAAACATATTCTGTTGAAGACGATGAAAGACTGCGAGTTGAGACCTCTGAAATTGTTTTAAAATATGAAAATGCTCTTGTCAAACTTGAAAAAGAAAATATCTCATATTTTAAACAACTTGATTGAAAAACCGAGGAATGCAAGTATGACAAATTGTCGTATGAGCGTGCATACAAAAACATGAAAGAGCAAAATGATCATTTGAAGTCTCAGCTGGAAAGTCAACAAGGGAAGGGTGAGGAAACTAAGTTTGCAAAACCATCGACTTCGGACAAACCGGTTGTTAAACCAAAAATGTCTATTTCTCAATGTGTTCCAAAAGTTGATGTGATAATTGATTTGACAAAACCAGTCACTCCAACACCCTTGCCTAAACAAAGTGAAAATGCAAAATGTGCTGATAAAGGGAAAGCAGTTGTCGAAACACCGAATGTGAAAGCACCTGGCCTTTCTAGGAATAGTACACCAAATGTGACCACAAAAACAGTTAAGGAATCTATTGGTTCTAACGACACGGTTCACAACCACTATCTAGAAAAAGCTAGGCAAAAGGCACAGATTCGAAAAGAAGGAATTTTAGGTACAAAACCTATAGTGATGAATTCTACAACATTACAAGGCACTGCTAGTAGTAGTATACCATTACCTAGGAACACTCTACAAAAGTCTAAGGATTGGCTTGCATCTAAGAGTAGTTGCGCAAAACAAAATGCTATGCACGTAGAATGCAACACTAAGAACTCAAATTCCTCTTTGAACAAGAAACAAGTTTCAAATGACTGTTGTAACACCCCAACCCGGCAAGGGTTAAGGTATCACGATAATGGTTTCGTATCAGATCAAAAAAAGCATACATCTATAGTAATACAATAAATTTCAAGGGTTACAAATGAAATGCGAAACTACAAGATTACAAATGAGAACTTCCAAAAAACACTAAATCTAAAATATAATATCTTCTAGTCAACTCTAATCCAGAATAGCTATCAAGTCTTCTAAGTCCAAAGGTACACTCTCCACACAATCCCAGCTTCCTACTAAAACCTGCCGCAGGAAAAGAAATGCGGCTGAGCTACGAGAGCTCAGTGAACAGATATAACGGAAACAAAGCAGTAGTAACGGAATAGTAAAGTAAATGAAATGATACCAGGTGTAACAAGAGTCAGGAAAAGGAATAAAAAAAAGGTTATGTAGATATACTAAGAGTTAAGAATGGTTACAATGGTAAATGTAAATGAAACCATAACCCACTACCAGCCCAAGTCAAATCAAGTCAGGTCAAATGTCAGGTCAAGTGTCAGGTCATAAGGTTACAAGGATTCAGGAAAAACAGAAATCCTCTACGAGCCCAGAAACAGTACATATCAAATCAAATCACATATCAGGGTGTATGGAGGGGTGACCTCAGCATACCAGGTACAGGGTGAGGGGATACCTCCAGGGGTTGGAGATGCGTTCTCCCAGGATTGTGAAAGACGTGTATCGCACACACTCGTCAGTCACCAGATAATACAAGTAATACAAACAAATCAGGTCAGGTCTAGGATGCATCCATACGCCCCAGTAGGCCACAGGGTCTTCCTCTACGTAACAAGTAAATCAGTAACAGGTCAGGGACGGGACAGGTCATCACTCTCCTGCCCTAGAGTCATGCCACCGGTGCATCAATGACATGGACATGAAACCCTCATGCCTAGTGGGTGGCTCGTAGTCTCAAACTGTGGGTCAAGGTCAAGTATCAAGTCTCAGGTGTCCAGTATCAGGTATCAAGTGTCAGGTTTTATATCAATTTTTCATATCAGATTTCATATCAGGGTTCATATCAAGGTTCAAGACAGGAGATCAATGCAGGGGTTCACTATCAGGAGGTCAATATCAGAAAAGTCAAATACCAGAAGGTTCATGTCAATTTATTAAAAAGTAATCCTTTTAAAATGGTTTTAAAATAAAGTGGTCTTTAAATCAGTTTTCATAATGAAAGTCTTTAAAAGCAATTTTCAAAACCTCTTCATATGTAATTTAGAAAAGTAGTTATAAAATCCTATGAACCTTCAAGTATCACAGGGTCCTAAATATTCAGGTTACCAGGTTATGAACAGGTCATGTCAAGTATCAAGGAAACATAACAGGGTCCAAGGCAGGGTTCAAAACAAATGATCAAGACAAGAGTTCAAAACGAAGGTTCAAGTCAAGGTTCACAATACAAAGGGAACATAGCAATGGCTTGGGGAATCCTAAACAAATCAAAATCAGAAGTCAAGAGAAACGAAGGCTCCTTACAAGAAGGGCAGAATATCTGTACCTTAGACCGCAAGTGACAACACAACTAGAAACATAAGATCGGAAGCAACTCCATCTTCAGCGAATCTACACGAATTCATGATCGTCTTAATATTAATATTTTATTTAAATCAGATCTCATAATTTAGGTTTCTTTCTCTTTTTAGAAACATTTCATTTTTAGTAATCTTTCTATATTTATTAAGTTTTCATAATTAAAGAGTTTCCATATTTAGTAAGTTTCCCGGAATGCTTTAAGGTTATGATTGACAATTAAATAATATTTAAGGGTTAAAATGACCAATATAATAGTCAAAGTTTAGGGTCATAAATGTAAATTATCAAAATTTAATATTTAAAATGTCAAATAATTAACTTTGGGGCTTATACTATAAATTATATCGAAATGAAAATTTAAGACTCCGTCATACTCTCGACATTAGTTTAGACCGCGGCAACCAAAAATACGATTATCACATGTATACCCACACGACTCATGACACAACTCAGCACAAAACCATTACCACTACAGTTCACTTATCAATAGAATTATTACCTCATATATTACACTCCCATCGACACCAACGCACGCGTAGCCCATGCAGGCGTTTTAAATGATACCTCACGTTAACAATAGTTTCATGCACATTGATATTTGTTTTATTGGGTCAACATTATGCCTACGTTTCTTTTCTTTTCTTTTTTTTTTTTTTATTTTATGTTTGTTTTTTTTTTCTTCTTATTTGTTTAGAATAAGTCAAGTCCACTGGGTTTAAATTGTGAACGTTTGAATTTGTCGAGTCTTCCTAGTTAGTCGCTAGTTTCCTGTTTTATCTGATCTAGTTTGTTGTGAACATTGTAACCTTGGCTATTTAAGGCTGGAAAAAAAATAGGTCGAAGGGCTGAGCAAAACATAGGTCGACATCACGTATGTGTTAACATGTACATATCAATCGAAACATAACATCAAGCCGATCGAAAGACATAATATACGACTGAAAAGAAAACATATAAAGAGGAATTGAACAAGGTCGAAAGGGTTACCCTCGTAGCGTGCAAACAAGCAGAATCAAAAACAAAGGGATCGAACACCACACAAAATCACAGCCGATAAGACCCTAACAGATTCCTTCGAACAACCTTTTTAACACCCTTGATCGATCACCACTTGAACTAGGAACAAAGCACGCTTAAACACTTCCTTGAAGCAACACAAGAACTCCCTTTTTGCCTTGATTTAAGCTCGAACAGCAGGAAAATTAAAGAGCAGCAGGAACAGCAGTCGAACCTTTGGTGGTTTGGAGTTTATTTTAGGGTTCGTTTAAAGTGTAGAAAAGAATGTACGGTATATATGGAGGATAAGGAAAACCGTGTATAAGGATTTAGTTAAATAAGGAGTGACCTATAATTGTGGGATCATGATATCTTTTTAATTTCAATGTATATCTTTTATTTTTGATCCTTAGCCGATTAAATACTGATAAAATAACTTAAATACTGACCATAATTTTCCTTGAGATCAAAGATCAAAAACATCTTCTGTACGAAAATTTTATGATAAGACTTTATTGTGTAAAGTCATCTCTAAGCATATATTATTCTAATACTTCGATAATTATGGTATGACGAAGCATATTAAGATTTATTATTCCGTTCTATGACATGACTTATGTTAACATGTGTACGAAAATTTTAATATGGGTCAACATAATGTCGCTTATTATAGAATAAATGTAGGGAACATTTGTTTTGTGAATTTTACTTATAAGGTAAAGTTTTATTAACTTAATTTATTAGGTAGCTTAGGATTTAATTATCTTAGGTTAGGTACAAATAATATGTCTTTGTATAATTTTATATATTCTTAAATTAAAAAAAAAATGTAGAGGATATTTTGGTCATTTTAGATTATGAGAATTTAGGATTTTACAACTCTTCCACTTTAAAAGAAAATTTTCGTCCTCAAAAATTGAAATGAAACGAAGCGGGAAAACACAACAGACAGTGAACAGAAATGTGAAAGACTTGTTTCTCATGATTCGATCTTGATGATCAAAATAGCTTTGGTTTCTTCAGAAAAAACATACTATACCGAATCTAGATCAAAACAATAGAATACCAAACGTGACAGATGATAATCGTCTTCTCTCGGAAGAGATACAGGGAATATGTAGTATTTGACGGATATATCATCCGTGGAATTTTATTTAGCGAATTAGATGAGAATATCTCGAAAGCTCTACAATGGGACCTATGATTCTTATCGTGAGTACAGAGGTCAGCAAAACGCGTGTCAAGAATCCAAACGTATCAAATCGTATAACGGTGAAGGCAGATTAAGCGTATAGGTAGAATGAACCTAAAGTCTCACTAAACGCGGATAATCTCAATCGGCTATCAAAAATTCTAACTTCTTAGGTACTCCCCAAGACATCCTATGGCCACAATGAGGGCACGTTATATGGTGTAAGTATTATCACGTTGGCCAGACGTCATAATACTAGCACCACATAAATATGCCTTCATGATGATCATACTTTATCTCAAGTCGTAAGCAAAACAACCTATCTTAATCCACCTAGTACTTCTATAGTCTCGGAGGTCAACAAAATCAAATGTCATAATCAAGAGGGAAAGCCAAACTACTCGCCATGGAGATTCTCAAAATGCCCAAGAGGCATCGAAATGATTAACAAAAGATCAGAAGTCAGAGTCGGAATCTGAAGGTAAGGATCAAATAGTGTCAGGCAATTACTATGAAATTTTCAATGGCTTCAAGATTTATTTAGGTTTCAAATCTTAGGTGGTGCAAGGCATAAGCTTTTAATCTCCAAAAGTGATCTCAACAAGCTTTAACCAAAAGCAAGGCACGAATCAGAGTGATGCGGAAGCAATGCTACTTACATAGATGTCCTAGTCTACCCATTCCTCACCGGTAATACTTAAGTTCCTATGGGGAGATCCTAAAGCAATTCCTCAACGGTTATCTTATGAGCGCCTACAGTGGAAACTTAATGGTCCAAATTTCACAGGTCAAGGGTAAATGTATTACAAGTCGCAGCCTGTCGCTCTGATACCATAAATTGTAACACCCCAACCCGGCAAGGGTTAAGGTATCACGATAATGGTTTCGTATCAGATCAAACAAAGCATACATCTATAGTAATACAATAAATTTCAAGGGTTACAAATGAAATGCGAAACTACAAGATTACAAATGAGAACTTCCAAAAAACACTAAATCTAAAATATAATATCTTCTAGTCAACTCTAATCCAGAATAGCTATCAAGTCTTCTAAGTCCAAAGGTACACTCTCCACACAATCCCAGCTTCCTACTAAAACCTGCCGCAGGAAAAGAAATGCGGCTGAGCTACGAGAGCTCAGTGAACAGATATAACGGAAACAAAGCAGTAGTAACGGAATAGTAAAGTAAATGAAATGATACCAGGTGTAACAAGAGTCAGGAAAAGGAATAAAAAAAAAGGTTATGTAGATATACTAAGAGTTAAGAATGGTTACAATGGTAAATGTAAATGAAACCATAACCCACCACCAGCCCAAGTCAAATCAAGTCAGGTCAAATGTCAGGTCAAGTGTCAGGTCATAAGGTTACAAGGATTCAGGAAAAACAGAAATCCTCTACGAGCCCAGAAACAGTACATATCAAATCAAATCACATATCAGGGTGTATGGAGGGGTGACCTCAGCATACCAGGTACAGGGTGAGGGGATACCTCCAGGGGTTGGAGACGCGTTCTCCCAGGATTGTGAAAGACGTGTATCGCACACACTCGTCAGTCACCAGATAATACAAGTAATACAAACAAATCAGGTCAGGTCTAGGATGCATCCATACGCCCCAGTAGGCCACAGGGTCTTCCTCTACGTAACAAGTAAATCAGTAACAGGTCAGGGACGGGACAGGTCATCACTCTCCTGCCCTAGAGTCATGCCACCGGTGCATCAATGACATGGACATGAAACCCTCATGCCTAGTGGGTGGCTCGTAGTCTCAAACTGTGGGTCAAGGTCAAGTATCAAGTCTCAGGTGTCCAGTATCAGGTATCAAGTGTCAGGTTTTATATCAATTTTTCATATCAGATTTCATATCAGGTTCATATCAAGGTTCAAGACAGGAGATCAATGCAGGGGTTCACTATCAGGAGGTCAATATCAGAAAAGTCAAATACCAGAAGGTTCATGTCAATTTATTAAAAAGTAATCCTTTTAAAATGGTTTTAAAATAAAGTGGTCTTTAAATCAGTTTTCATAATGAAAGTCTTTAAAAGCAATTTTCAAAACCTCTTCATATGTAATTTAGAAAAGTAGTTATAAAATCCTATGAACCTTCAAGTATCACAGGGTCCTAAATATTCAGGTTACCAGGTTATGAACAGGTCATGTCAAGTATCAAGGAAACATAACAGGGTCCAAGGCAGGGTTCAAAACAAATGATCAAGACAAGAGTTCAAAACGAAGGTTCAGTCAAGGTTCACAATACAAAGGGAACATAGCAATGGCTTGGGGAATCCTAAACAAATCAAAATCAGAAGTCAAGAGAAACGAAGGCTCCTTACAAGAAGGGCAGAATATCTGTACCTTAGACCGCAAGTGACAACACAACTAGAAACATAAGACCGGAAGCAACTCCATCTTCAGAGAATCTACACGAATTCATGATCGTCTTAATATTAATATTTTATTTAAATCATATCTCATAATTTAGGTTTCTTTCTCTTTTTAGAAACATTCCATTTTTAGTAATCTTTCTATATTTAGTATGTTTTCATAATTAAAGAGTTTCCATATTTAGTAAGTTTCCCGGAATGCTTTAAGTTTATGATTGACAATTAAATAATATTTAAGGGTTAAAATGACCAATATAATAGTCAAAGTTTAGGGTCATAAATGTAAATTATCAAAATTTAATATTTAAAACTCCGTCATACTCTCGACATTAGTATAGACCGCGGCGACCAAAAATACGATTATCACATGTATACCCACACGACTCATGACACAACTCAGCACAAAACCATTACCACTACAGTTCACTTATCAATAGAATTATTACCTCATATATTACACTCCCATCGACACCAACGCACACGTAGCCCATGCAGGCATTTTAAAAGATACCTCACGTTAACAATAGTTTCATGCACATTGATATTTGTTTTATTGGGTCAACATTATGCCTACGTTTCTTTTCTTTTTTTTTTTTTTTTGTATTTTATGTTTGTTTTTTTTTCTTCTTATTTGTTTAGAATAAGTCAAGTCCACTGGGTTTAAATTGTGAACGTTTGAATTTGTCGAGTCTTCCTAGTTAGTCGCTAGTTTCCTGTTTTATCTGATCTAGTTTGTTGTGAACATTGTAACCTTGGCTATTTAAGGCTGGAAAAAAAATAGGTCGAAGGGCTGAGCAAAACATAGGTCGACATCACGTATGTGTTAACATGTACATATCAATCGAAACATAACATCAAGCCGATCGAAAGACATAATATACGAATGAAAAGAAAACATATAAAGAGGAATTGAACAAGGTCGAAAGGGTTACCCTCGTAGCGTGCAAACAAGCAGAATCAAAAACAAAGGGATCGAAGACCACACAAAATCACAGCCGATAAGACCCTAACAGATTCCTTCGAACAACCTTTTTAACACCCTTGATCGATCACCACTTGAACTAGGAACAAAGCACGCTTAAACACTTCCTTGAAGCAACACAAGAACTCCCTTTTTGCCTTGATTTAAGCTCGAACAGCAGGAAAATTAAAGAGCAGCAGGAACAGCAGTCGAACCTTTGGTGGTTTGGAGTTTATTTTAGGGTTCGTGCAAAGTGTAGAAAAGAATGTACGGTATATATGGAGGATAAGGAAAACCGTGTATAAGGATTTAGTTAAATAAGGAGTGACCTATAATTGTGGGATCATGATATCTTTTTAATTTCAATGTATATCTTTTATTTTTGATCCTTAGCCGATTAAATACTGATAAAATAACTTAAATACTGACCATAATTTTCCTTGAGATCAAAGATCAAAACATCTTCTGTACGAAAATTTTATGATAAGACTTTATTGTGTAAAGTCATCTCTAAGCATATATTATTCTAATACTTCGATAATTATGGTATGACGAAGCATATTAAGATTTATTATTCCGTTCTATGATATGACTTATGTAAACATGTGTACGAAAATTTTAATATGGGTCAACATAATGTCGCTTATTATAGAATAAATGTAGGGAACATTTGTTTTGTGAATTTTACTTATAAGGTAAAGTTTTATTAACTTAATTTATTAGGTAGCTTAGGATTTAATTATCTTAGGTTAGGTACAAATAATATGTCTTTGTATAATTTTATAAATTCTTAAATAAATAAAAAAATGTAGAGGGTATTTTGGTCATTTTAGATTATGAGAATTTAGGGTTTTACAACTGTAGTGACAAAATTAAGGTTGCTGTTTTAAATAAAAATGTTGAATTTGTCTATCCTACATGTAAAAAATGTGTCTTTTCAGCTAATCATGACGCATGTGTTGCACAATATATCAAGAAAGAAAATTTACGTGCTAAGGCACAATCCACTAAGACACCAAATAGACACAAGCCTGTTGATAAGAAGCAAGAGGCTAAGAAACCTAATAGGTGGATCTCGACAGGACGTAGTTTTTCTCAAAATGAGACTTCCGCTGCATCTGAAAAGAAAACAACTCCTAGATCTTGCCTTAGGTGGATACCCACGGGAAAAGTGTTTAACACAGTTGGTCTTAGATGGATTCCCACAGGGAAGATTCTTGATAGTTGCACCAAGACAAATAATAGTGAAAATCTTCAGGATAAGGAAGTAGACACCACTACAACCGTTGATGGTGAACACCCTCAATGTGAGGAAACATGTACTTCTAACACTGTTATTTGTGCAAATTCTTCTTCTGTGGATGCAGGTACTTGTGAAAGTTTTGAGGATTCATACACCCGATGTGGAAAAGAAGAACTTTATGCCAACATCGCATGTGGAAATCCTTGTCTTATTCCACTCTTAACTCCACTTTTACTTGTTCAAACTTAATCCTTCTTTGTGAATATTATTTTTTGGAAAAAAAAAAAAAAAATTTTTTGGAAAAAAAAAGGAGAAAACAAATTACAAAATTTGAAAAACCAGCAAAAACAAAATACAAAATAATAAAATTTTCAAAAAATACAAAAACAATATAAAATCAAAAAACAAAAAATATTCTTCTCACGACATGTCTCTCGTATAATCGATATTCTGTACGTATCTAAAAATGTTATTCAACAATGATACGGACATGTACAGATGCTTGAGCGAGAGTTCACTAAACTTATTTTCAAAACATGTCATTTCTCAAAAAAATTCTTCACAATGGCTTTGGAACAATTCAGTTTTGGACCCAAGCTTAATGTAATGGCTTCTGGACACATCAGTTCAGGACCCGCGCTTCAAAGAAAGGAAAGTGCTTAATCAAAACAAAGCTTTTAAATATTTTTCGCGCACTTATCCTAAAAATCTCAATGGCTTGTAAGTGTTTCAGCTTACAACCCAAACTTCAAATAAAGGAAAGTGTTGTGCGAAACCAATATCATTTTCAAACACTTATCCTAAAACAAATGAAGGTAATTCTTCTACCATATCTTCTAATATTTTCAAAATCTTCTCTATCTTGAGCACATTTCCTTCAAGATTTTTCAATAAGATTTTTCAAAATCTTTCATAAAGTGCTCAAGATAACTCCCTCCAAAACCCGATAAAACATGCTTTATTTAAGGGGTAGCATAAAAAAATAAAAAAATGTTCCAAAATTCATGCTAAAATGATCCGTCTATCTCTCCAAAAAGCTTTATTTTAATCCGTTGATATAAAAAATATCACGAAATGCTATTTTTGAGGGGGGAGAAGACGTGATTAAAATGTAATCAAAAAGTTTAAAAGATCGTGGATTGAATCTCAAAAAGAGCTCTCCAAAAAGACTCAGATCTAAACCCTCGAATTGATGAATGCTAAATGTCAGTAATCGAAAAGTCTTGTCCGGGATGGGTGTGGAACGTTGTTGTTCGAAGTTCAAACACTTGGGATATGAATCTTAGTAATGTGTTTGAGAGATATTTATATATTGAATGTGTTTAGCATGCGGAATCTACTACAACACACTTTAAAAGAACACAAGGTGGTGAGTTTAAGTAAACGTGAGAATGCAATGAACAAATAACACAACTTTGGTTAACACAAAACGATTCAATATTATTGATGAAATAATACGGATGATCTAAATATCACCAGGATTACAAAGTAATCTTGAATCTTTGATTGTAAAGGATTTGTGATTTTAAGTAACTAAGTTACTTGAGAGATAGTTTGTTTTTAGTTATTGGTTGTGAAAGATGCATGCATGAAGTAGTGACTAAGATATCCTTTTATAAGATAAGGATATCTTATTACATGTTGTCAAGTGGAAGAGTATTATACTATACTTTGACTATTATGTGCGCCTACAATTAAATACAACTACCCATGTACAACTCTGATAATATTCCTCTGTCACCACAGAAGACTAATCTACTTCTACATAACGTATAACTTTGTACAAAGACTAATAATTCAACTAAATATCTATTACAAAATATCTAATCGACTTGACATAAGCTTGGCAGGCTCTTCATCAACCAGCAGTACCTTCTACCCAGAAGGTACTGGTAGAACATCTTCATACTTGTTCAAAATCAACTAGCAGGCTCTTCTCATCATTGGCAGGCTCTTTGACTTTGATCATTTTATTCCCAACAATCCTCCCCTAAACTTGTTATTTCCATTAAAATACACAAGTTTCTGATGAATAAAATACATACCTTGAGGATTTGAGAGAACTCTTCCAAAAACCTTTACTTTCTATCCTTCCTTTTTCTTTCATATTGCTCAGATATGCTCCTCAGCAAACTCTGAACAATTTTTGAGTTTTCTTCATCCTTGTCACACCTTAATCTATTGGAGATCATAGCTTTAAGCACTTCATAGCTAAGTGGATACTCTTTCTCAGCTAACATAAAGAGTTCTATCCCACTCTGTGTGAAAAGGTGATGAATATTGCTATGGCTTAGAAATTCCCAAGTTGTTGAAGGATCATAATAGGGAAATTTCCAATGAACATCTTTGGGATCAGGATCAAACATCCTATTGAATTCTACCCAAAGTTCTTGTTCCTTAGCATCTGTACTAGAAGTTGTGTCTAGCCTAATCTGCACTAGATTCCACAATTCTTCCAAATCTGCTCTATCAGATGCTCTAACTAAATTTTCAAAATTCTTGAAGATAGCAGACTGTCCCCCAACCCTTGATATTTTCCATGACTTACCAAATCTATCATGGTGTATTTCCCAATCAATTATAGGGTGTCTAGACCTAATTGGATCAGCATGTATGATAGTAGGTAAAGTAATCAACATTTTACTTACTTTCTCTGTGTCCAATTTTGCTACTTCTTTCTTCTGAGCATCTTTCTTCTTCATTGAGTGGTGTACATCAGATGGAACATTATAGTAAAGACTCTTGTAGGCTTGAAGATATAAAAAGAAGATTTCATCAGCAGATTTCTTCTTAAGTTGATAATCAGTCCAATTTGCCTGATTCTTCACAAATTTCTTCATAAAGATTGTTTGATCTTTGTTAGTTTGGCCCACTTTAAAACCTCTCTTCTGACTTTCCTTCATCTTCTCAAAAATGTCAGCCAAAGCTGCTTCTTTGTATTTCTTGTTGATGAAAGATTCAAGTGCTTCAGTCTTCTCATCAGAATTGAGTGTCTTGTCATTTACTATATTTGCTGCATGACCTTTCACAATTGGATCATTATTGATAATCCATAACATCTGTGCATCAAAGGTCTCTTGAGCAATTTGAGTATCAAGAAGATCTTGAGCAGCATCTTCAGTATCTTTCTGCTCTTTCATTGCTGCAAGCATTCTTGAAGCTTCAAGTGCTTCTAGCTCTTCTTGTTGAACCCTTTTGGCCTCTTCTTCTCCTAAAGCCATCTGAATTTGCTGAGTTCTTTTCAACTTCTTGGACTTTGGCTCATCTTCAATCATAATACCTTTGCCCTTATCCTTTGGAGTTGAATCTTGTGATGGAGCAGAAGATTGCTCATCAGCAATTAAAACCCTCTTTCTCTTGTACACTCTCTGTCACACCCCCAAAATCGGGTCCAGCGGAAGCATACATGTAGCTGGGGTGCAACTCAATTGGTATCACAACACAAGTGCAAAGAACGGTTTTCAACTCAATCATTTAGAATAACATAGTTTAACAAAAATGTTGATTTACATTGTAAAAAGTAGTGCGGAATTAGGCCCTTGAAAATATCGTTTAAAACGGTCCCATATGAATATCAGAGTCTTCTATGACCATGCCATGCCCTGCCAAAACCTCCAGTAGCGTGCCTTTGCTTAAAGCCTGAAAATACATGCTAAAGCGTCAACACGAGGTTGGTGAGTTCATAGAGTTTAGTGTAAAATGAATTTGCATTGGATTAAGATTTCCCAGCAAAGGCATTGTAAATCCACTCAGTTCCAAGCCCTGGCCATACAAGACTCGCAACCTGTGTGTTTACAACCCACTGCTAACATATAGTATGAGTAAAACAAGTATAAGTTTATCACAACAGTTATCAAAGCTAATGGTCATCCAACAACTTAATTTGGAGCCACTAGATAGTCTCAGTAGTCATCCAGCAACTTAATCTGGAGCCACTGGAAAGTCACAGTAGTCATCTAGCAACTTAATCTAGAGCCACTGGAAAGTCACAGTAGTCATCCAGCAACTTAATCTGGAGCCACTGGAGAGTCTCAGTAGTCATCCAGCAACTTAATCTGGAGCCACTGGAAGTATGTATGTATGTATGTTTACTGGGTGCCATTTCCCAAAGTATAAGAATCCAAGAATACACAATCAAGATTTACGCAATATGTTTAATAGTATGAAAGTATAGCATAGCATATGAGTAAAGTTGTTTAGAGTAATAGCAAACAGTTTAAGCATGTATCTCCCCCAAAGAGTTTATAAAGCAGTTAAAATGAGTAAAAGTGGGGCTATGAAACTCACCTGGTGCGATAGCTACGATGACAAAAGTGGATACACTGAAATGAGGCACGATTCTCAAACCGCGACCTAATATGAATGAATGATATAATTCACTTAGATTATGAGGTGTGAGATGAATGCATATGCACATGAAGCCTATACCACTCGAAGCGTAAGAATAAGTGTTAGCGTTGAGTTATAGCGTTGCCATAACTTAGGAAAATATGCCCATACTAGGCTTGCAAAACTAGTCGTATAATGAAATGTATAAAACGTTCGTGTTAGTCTTGGCGTTTTGAAAACCTTTGAAGTCATCTCATTGACGCTCTTGACGATACGTGTCTCAACGGTTAAGGAAAATGGCTCTTCTATCGTCGTTACTTGGAAAATACACTTTTTGTACGTAATATACCTTTTTATTAAAAGCTGTCAAGAATAATAAGGAATATCTTGTTTAAAACGTGAATATCTTGGTCGTTACAAACTCGTTTTCTACGTTCTTTATATCCATGGTTTCGTATAAATATATACTAACACATTTTTAGTAGCTCGGTTCATCTAGGTTTCGCCAAACGCCTCAAATAGGCCGTCGAATGTCGTCAAACAGCAACCTTTTTCCGGAAAAATAGTTTTTAGTCGTTAAACTCGTAAAAATCATATCTCCTTCGTTATTTACTCGTTTTTATCCCCGTTTTCGGCCACGTCTTCGTCTCGGAATGTATTTTCTAAATATTTGGCCAAAAATAACCCTAAACTTACTGAGTTGGCCACGTTTTAAAAATGGAGACAGTAGCATAATTATTGTTTCAAAAATGGGTTTTCTTAGTTTGTATCTAGTCCAAAACCATCCAAACTACAACCAAACAATTCTCAATCCCACCATACACCTTCTTAGGGTGTCATGGGTTCCTAAACATCATCCATCAAGTTAATCTACCAAGGATTTACCTATAACCCATCTCTATGGCTCAAAAGTTAAATAAATGTAAATGGAGTGGTATAGCTTGCATATGCATATAGATCTACTATGGAAAGCATATAATCATGAAGACAACTTGAAGAAATTATGAAAAAGAGTTTGACAACTTACTTGTGATGATTATCGAGAGATGGTGATGAAAACCCATTAAATCTTTGTGGTTTTTATTTCAAAACCCTAACTAGATTATTACTAAGACTTGATTAAGCACTTGATCTTGAAAAATTAGTGGATTGTTCTTGATGTTCTTGTTTGGCCGAAAGTTAGAGAGAAGAAAAAAAAAAGAAGAGAAAGTTGCTAGTTTTCTTTGTAAAATACTTGTGAAAAGTGAAGTAAATATCTAATGAATCTTGATATGTAAGCTTGGTTAATTAAAAGCATGTGCATAATAGCTAGGGGGGGCCATGGTGGCGTGAAACAAGGGGGAGGGGGGAAGCTTGGAGGCTATTTAATGATGTTGTCTAGTGGTGGAAGTATTAGTGTAGTTTAATTGTGTATTGGGTGTTATCGGGTACCGAGTTATCTTGAAATAAATGCTAACGAGGTGAAATAAAATATGACGAAGTTGTAAAAGTTGTAAAATATTATTCCTTGCAAGAATCGGGTGTTAAAATAATTATCGGGTTGAAAATTCACAAACCAACGGTGTTATAAGCGTTTACCGGAAAATGTAGCAGTTGATTTAAAAACACCGGGTAAATTAATAATATAATTTTTATATCATTATAATAAATATGAAAATATGTTAGGATCATTGTCGGGAGTATCGGGTATATTATTAGTAGTAAAAACTGAGTGGTAACGTTAATTAATAAAATAACCATACGTAAATTGAAATAATGCATACCCGTGCATGACCTAGGATACTGATGATTTGTAGACTATTCCAGTCTATATGAAGTGTCCTGAATGAATGATGCATGAATACGCCGCTAAACCTTGCCGGTTACGCGTATTTGAATACCCGTAAACCCAGTTTACGAAGTGATGAATGATGGACATGAATAGTGTTTTCCCTCCGGGAATGAATAGTGTCATGTGAATAGTAAAATTTCTGAACGCTTCTCAGAATCTCAAATTGACTCCGAAAATGATGAATAGTAAAATGATGAATAGTAGACTGATGAATAGTGATCGGTGAATCGTCGGGGTTCGGAAAATGACCTAAAATTACGGGTTGTGACAGTCTCCCACCCTAAAAGGAACTTCGTCCCGAAGTTCAGCTCGTTCGTTCTACGTACGTATGTTCTCCTGGTCGGGTTTGATGAGGCAAACTTTCCCATTATCGAGCGTAGTCCCCAAAAGACCTCTAGGTAACCGATTTTTACTTAATCCCACAACTCATCAAACAAGAACTGTCATGGGATTAGGCTAAATCGGTTTAGGTTGTCGATTCAAATTTAATCTCACAACTCATCAAACAAGAACTGTCATGAGATTAAACTGAATCGGCTGGGGTAACAACTTGGATCTTAGCTTGATTTTCGCAACTCATCAAACAAGAACTGTCACTAGATCAAGCTAGGAAACAAGTTGCCAAAAATAATGGATTCAACATCCTGAAATGAGGTCTTTTGAAAGATTGGCTCGATATTGGAATTGCTTACACCGATCAAATCAATCCGGACATAATTCCATTATAACTACTCTCAGTATTGCAAAATTCATCTCTGAGTCGAACATAGGTGGTCAGGCTATGTCCCACTGTCCCGGGTCGAATATAGATGACCAGTCTATATTCCACCGAGGTTTAATGAATTTTGGAATACTCAGCTTAGTTATACTAATACTATGTCCTTCACATGCAAAGGGTGGTTCAAATGACTAAGGCATGTGATCAGGCTTGAGGTCGAATGATAAACTACGTAAGGAAGAGGTGTAACGCTGTGACGTGTATGATATGTATGCACCCTTATATGTAAGACAATCATAGTAATCAACGAGAATAAGTGAGTATAATCTATCTGGCAATAAGATATAAATCTCATTAAATATGTCAGCAACAAACCACAAATGAGGCATCAGCTTGGCAGGCAGGCACGTGGCGGTCATAGGGTTAAGTTTTCGTAAAAGTAGCTATAGTTTAGGTTTTAAAATTACCCAATTCTCTATAGCCTAGGCTCTGATACCAATCTGTCACACCCCCAAAATCGGGTCCAGCGGAAGCATACATGTAGCTGGGGTGCAACTCAATTGGTATCACAACACAAGTGCAAAGAACGGTTTTCAACTCAATCATTTAGAATAACATAGTTTAACAAAAATGTTGATTTACATTGTAAAAAGTAGTGCGGAATTAGGCCCTTGAAAATATCGTTTAAAACGGTCCCATATGAATATCAGAGTCTTCTATGACCATGCCATGCCCTGCCAAAACCTCCAGTAGCGTGCCTTTGCTTAAAGCCTGAAAATACATGCTAAAGCGTCAACACGAGGTTGGTGAGTTCATAGAGTTTAGTGTAAAATGAATTTGCATTGGATTAAGATTTCCCAGCAAAGGCATTGTAAATCCACTCAGTTCCAAGCCCTGGCCATACAAGACTCGCAACCTGTGTGTTTACAACCCACTGCTAACATATAGTATGAGTAAAACAAGTATAAGTTTATCACAACAGTTATCAAAGCTAATGGTCATCCAACAACTTAATTTGGAGCCACTAGATAGTCTCAGTAGTCATCCAGCAACTTAATCTGGAGCCACTGGAAAGTCACAGTAGTCATCTAGCAACTTAATCTAGAGCCACTGGAAAGTCACAGTAGTCATCCAGCAACTTAATCTGGAGCCACTGGAGAGTCTCAGTAGTCATCCAGCAACTTAATCTGGAGCCACTGGAAGTATGTATGTATGTATGTTTACTGGGTGCCATTTCCCAAAGTATAAGAATCCAAGAATACACAATCAAGATTTACGCAATATGTTTAATAGTATGAAAGTATAGCATAGCATATGAGTAAAGTTGTTTAGAGTAATAGCAAACAGTTTAAGCATGTATCTCCCCCAAAGAGTTTATAAAGCAGTTAAAATGAGTAAAAGTGGGGCTATGAAACTCACCTGGTGCGATAGCTACGATGACAAAAGTGGATACACTGAAATGAGGCACGATTCTCAAACCGCGACCTAATATGAATGAATGATATAATTCACTTAGATTATGAGGTGTGAGATGAATGCATATGCACATGAAGCCTATACCACTCGAAGCGTAAGAATAAGTGTTAGTGTTGAGTTATAGCGTTGCCATAACTTAGGAAAATATGCCCATACTAGGCTTGCAAAACTAGTCGTATAATGAAATGTATAAAACGTTCGTGTTAGTCTTGGCGTTTTGAAAACCTTTGAAGTCATCTCATTGACGCTCTTGACGATACGTGTCTCAACGGTTAAGGAAAATGGCTCTTCTATCGTCGTTACTTGGAAAATACACTTTTTGTACGTAATATACCTTTTTATTAAAAGCTGTCAAGAATAATAAGGAATATCTTGTTTAAAACGTGAATATCTTGGTCGTTACAAACTCGTTTTCTACGTTCTTTATATCCATGGTTTCGTATAAATATATACTAACACATTTTTAGTAGCTCGGTTCATCTAGGTTTCGCCAAACGCCTCAAATAGGCCGTCGAATGTCGTCAAACAGCAACCTTTTTCCGGAAAAATAGTTTTTAGTCGTTAAACTCGTAAAAATCATATCTCCTTCGTTATTTACTCGTTTTTATCCCCGTTTTCGGCCACGTCTTCGTCTCGGAATGTATTTTCTAAATATTTGGCCAAAAATAACCCTAAACTTACTGAGTTGGCCACGTTTTAAAAATGGAGACAGTAGCATAATTATTGTTTCAAAAATGGGTTTTCTTAGTTTGTATCTAGTCCAAAACCATCCAAACTACAACCAAACAATTCTCAATCCCACCATACACCTTCTTAGGGTGTCATGGGTTCCTAAACATCATCCATCAAGTTAATCTACCAAGGATTTACCTATAACCCATCTCTATGGCTCAAAAGTTAAATAAATGTAAATGGAGTGGTATAGCTTGCATATGCATATAGATCTACTATGGAAAGCATATAATCATGAAGACAACTTGAAGAAATTATGAAAAAGAGTTTGACAACTTACTTGTGATGATTATCGAGAGATGGTGATGAAAACCCATTAAATCTTTGTGGTTTTTATTTCAAAACCCTAACTAGATTATTACTAAGACTTGATTAAGCACTTGATCTTGAAAAATTAGTGGATTGTTCTTGATGTTCTTGTTTGGCCGAAAGTTAGAGAGAAGAAAAAAAAAAGAAGAGAAAGTTGCTAGTTTTCTTTGTAAAATACTTGTGAAAAGTGAAGTAAATATCTAATGAATCTTGATATGTAAGCTTGGTTAATTAAAAGCATGTGCATAATAGCTAGGGGGGGCCATGGTGGCGTGAAACAAGGGGGAGGGGGGAAGCTTGGAGGCTATTTAATGATGTTGTCTAGTGGTGGAAGTATTAGTGTAGTTTAATTGTGTATTGGGTGTTATCGGGTACCGAGTTATCTTGAAATAAATGCTAACGAGGTGAAATAAAATATGACGAAGTTGTAAAAGTTGTAAAATATTATTCCTTGCAAGAATCGGGTGTTAAAATAATTATCGGGTTGAAAATTCACAAACCAACGGTGTTATAAGCGTTTACCGGAAAATGTAGCAGTTGATTTAAAAACACCGGGTAAATTAATAATATAATTTTTATATCATTATAATAAATATGAAAATATGTTAGGATCATTGTCGGGAGTATCGGGTATATTATTAGTAGTAAAAACTGAGTGGTAACGTCAATTAATAAAATAACCATACGTAAATTGAAATAATGCATACCCGTGCATGACCTAGGATACTGATGATTTGTAGACTATTCCAGTCTATATGAAGTGTCCTGAATGAATGCTGCATGAATACGCCGCTAAACCTTACCGGTTACGCGTATTTGAATACCCGTAAACTTAGTTTACGAAGTGATGAATGATGGACATGAATAGTGTTTTCCCTCCGGAAATGAATAGTGTCATGTGAATAGTAAAATTTCTGAACGCTTCTCAGAATCTCAAATTGACTCCGAAAACGATGAATAGTGACTGATGAATAGTGAATCGTCGAGGTTCGGAAAATGACCTAAAATTACGGGTTGTGACACTCTCTCAGCAGACCCTTTATACCCCATAGCCAATAGCCTTTCTCTCCTAGCAGACTCTTCTTCTGCCCTAGCAGGCTCTTGCCCTGCTCCAACAGGCTCTTCATCATAAACTTGAGTTCCATCATGGAATTCAAATTGAGCCTGTTCCTCCTCTTCATCCTCATCTTCAGACCTATCCTTCCTCCCCTTTTTGGAAGAGTGATCTATCCTATCAGCATCTGACTGTGAAGAACTAGATAAAACAACCTTTGCAGACTTTTTACCCTTTAGCTTCTTCACTTCACCCTCCAATCTCTTTACCCTCTTGACCAATTTGATGTTGATCTTAGAAAACCTTTCATTTTGACTTTTAAGAGCATTCTCTAAGAACTTCACCTTGTCTTTCAGTTCTTGCATTGTCTGAGGTGATTGGGTTTGTGATATATGATGTGGTGATGGTGGTGGTGTTGCTGATGGTACTGGAGATGGTATTGGTGATTGTTGATGTGTTTGTGAAATGAAACCATGTGAAGAACTAGATGATTGTGTATCAGCAGATGGTGTTGGTTCTTCTGGATGTTGTGGTACCATTTCATCAAAAAGTGGAACTTCCTCCCCTCTAAAACCAATTCTCATATTTGAAAATACTTTGTGAGAAAGTTTTGGTGTTTCATAAATTGAGTCTGTGGGAAGCAACACATGTTGTAGTTTTCCAATGATGCAACCAATAAATCTTGGATACATCAAAAACTTTGTTTTACTTTTCACATTGTTTATCAATCCTTCAAAAATATATTTAGAAAAATTGTATTTTCTGTTTGTGGCTAAGCAAATGAGAGCAGAAGCCATGTTTCCACTAAATTGCTCCCAAGAGGTTTTCTTCTGGCTCAAACAGTGAAGGATTGTGTGAATCAAAAATCTCCATTGTGGAGTAAGATGCTTTTTCAGAAAAGTAAGTTTGTTAGACTCAGCATTATACCCCATTCTTTGTAAATTTTCAAAAATTTCAGTATCTGGTAATTGACTAATACCATCAGAATCATCCAAATGAAGATGTCTTCTTATGGATGACTCAGTAAGAGTCAAATGCTTACCATCCACTTTGGCCTTAATTCTTTGTTCCCCATTTTCAGAAGTTTTAATTTTAGCAGATTGCCAAAATTGCAAAATTTGATTTTCATAAATAGTGGAATTGACTAGCAAAGCAAACCTGATGTAGGAGTTGTTTAAAAAGTCCACTACTTGATGAAATGAGGCATTATCCTCTGACTTCTCCAAAAATGCTAACTGATTGTGACGTTGGACAAAATCTAGAACAACTGTGGAAGCCATAATGAAAATTTTGAATATGATGGTGGGATTTGTTGGTAGTACTGGTAGAAGATGAAAGGTGTATGTGAATTATGATAGTGACTGATGAAAGAAGATATGAGAGAATTACTTTTAACCGACAATAAGAAAGATTAAAATAAGTAAATGAAAAGGCGGTTAAACAGATCTTTTATATGTAAAATATAATATAATATAATCATCAGTGAATTACATAACTACCCCAACGGCTAATTTTAACTACCAGGCCTAATGGCTAAAACTTTTTCTGACAGGCTCAACGGCTATATAGCAGTACCTTTTTATACTAGCAGTACCAATTTTGAACTACCAGTACCTTTGAAAGTTTTATAAAAATCCCTTATAGTTTTTAGCAAACTACCAGCTATCAACGGATTTGAGTTGTATTTACCAAAAGCCGTTTGCTTATGGACTAGCTAACTATTTACAATTAAGTATGGTTAGTTAACAACCATATAGTTTTTGGTAAACTATCAACCATCAACGGATTTGATTTGTCTTTACCAAAAGCCGTTTGCTTAAGGACTAGCTAACTATTTACAATTAAGTATGGTTAGTTAACAACCATATAGTTTTTGGTAAACTATCAACCATCAACGGATTTGATTTGTCTTTACCAAAAGCCGTTTGCTTAAGGACTAGCCAACTCTTAAGTTTGTGAAAACTTGGTGAGCTGAATACCAAAAGCCAGGATGGCCCAAAGATGGTGCAATTTCCTTGGATGGAGGAAATTTAGAAAGGCAATGATGCTGTGTATCTTGGATGATTGGTTCAACAAGTGAAATCATCTAATGTCATGCCTTTGAGTTGAAACCTTTCTTAGTTTGATCTAGATAGAACTTTCTCCTTTGAGAAATGCTTCATCCCTTCTAGATATGTGATCTAACTCTATCTTTTTCAACTCTGCATCATCTTGTATGCTCTTGTCTTTTCTTTCACTAATTGGTTTTTCTTTCATTCTGGGCTATTAATTCCTCCCCTGAGATTGTTATCTCTCCTGAAATGAATTTAATTTTTGTTGCACCTTTTTTATTGGAAAAACTCTTGTTTTGTTATCAACCTGAAATGTGTTAGTTGCAAACCAAAAGAACAAGATGCAAAGCACTTGATCTATAGCATTTTAAACATTCAAGCCTTTATATGAACAAAACATAGCAATTTTGTATCAGCAGGACCAATTATGAACTAACAGGACCTTTTGACTAACTAGCAGTACCATGTTTAAAATCCAATACCAGTTATTCTGAATCTTGAATTGGAGAAGCTCTTCTTGCATTGCTTCCACCCAACTTGCATCATCCAAAGCTTTGTTTATGTTTTTGGGTTCAGCCTGAGATAGAAAACATGAAAACAAGCATATATTGGAACTATCATTATTCTTTTCTTTATAAATAGAGGAGATAAACCCTTCTTCATCTGGAGATAAGACTTGAGATAAACCAACTTGAGATCTTGTTCTAACACCAGAAGTTATGCTTCCAATCACATCATCAGTTGAGTGATCTTTGAGAATTCTAGTGTTTGGTGTTTTAGGAACTTCATATGTAGTTGGAAGATTGCTAATCCCAACTTATTCTTGAAAAGAATCATCTATTTGAACATTCAATGGCTCAGCAGTACCAATACTTGAACTGGCAGGACCATCTGAAGAACTAGCAGTACCATTGTCATTAGCACCACTTTCTTGATTCTCTTGATTCTGAGTTCCTTGATCTTCTTCATTACCCTCATTTATTATGTTTGAAGGTTCTTCTTGACTTGAAGATAGATCCATACTTTTCCAAATTGGCATCCAGATGTAATCTTGATCTTTAGGAGTTTCAACATTGTCTTCAGAACCTGCATTTTCATTAGCATTTGTACCTGTAACAGGCACATAATTCATAGATTCTGAAAGCCTATCAACATCAAACATCCAATCTGGTCCAACTCCTTTCACATTTGTAAGTTTCTCTTGAAACTCTATGTGAAGATTTTCTTCTACTAGCCTAGTGCAAGTGTTAAACACTCTGTAGGCCTTACTCTGCAAGGAATACCCTATCAAATAGCCAACATCTGCTTTTCCATCAAATTTGCCTAAATGATCTTTTGTATTGAGAATAGTGACATGACAACCAAAAGGTCTCATAAAACTTAAAGATGGTTTTCTACCAAAGAAAAGTTCATAAGGTGTTTTTCTATGTGGTTTTGTCACAAGAACCCTGTTTTGTACATAACAAGCAGTACCAACTGCTTCAGCCCAAAATGAAATAGGCAACTTAGAGTCTACTAACATAGTTCTAGCAGCCTCTATAAGTGTTCTATTCTTTCTTTCTGCTACTCCATTTTGCTGAGGTGTTCTAGCTACACTAAACTCTCTTTTTATGCCTTTTTCCCTGCAAAAGTCATCCATAACTCTATTCTTGAACTCTGTCCCATTGTCACACCTGATGACCTTAACCTTCTTATCAGATTGGTTTTCTACCTCAGTGATATAGGTTTTAAGTATCTCACTAGTTTCATGTTTAGATCTTAAAAAGAAAACCCATGAAAATCTGCTATAATCATCAGTAACAACTAGACAATATCTTTTTCCATTCAAGCTGCACACATTAGTAGGACCAAAGAGATCCATATGAAGCATATGTAAAGCCTGAGTAATAGAGTTTTGGGTCTTGGGCTTACAAGAAGCTCTATGTTGTTTGCCTTTTAGGCAGTCAACACAAGTTTGGTCGTTTTGGAAAATCTTTTTGGGTAAACCTCTTACTAAATCATATTTTGCAATAGTGTTGATTGTTTTAAAGTTTACATGACCAAGCCTTCTATGCCAAAGCATAGATTCATCCAATGAGGCTTTTGCTACCAAACAAGTTAAACCTTCCTTTGGATCAATGTTCTTTAAATTGACACTATACATATTGTTCCTTTTTGGAATTTTAAGAAGGATCTGACTCTCATCAGGCATCTTAAAATCAGAAGAAAGAACCATACATTCATTGTCAGTAAATAGAACATTGTTCTTTTTGTCACACATTTTTGAGACACTAAGAAGATTAAACTGAAGTTCTTTCACAAAATACACATTTTCAAAATCTAGTTTACTGGTTTTGATAGTACCTTTACCAGTGATCTTTCCTTTTATTCCACCCCCAAAGGTAACATATCCTCCATCAAATGTTTTAAAGTCTGAGAGGAATGACATGTTGCTTGTCATGTGCCTTGAACATCCACTATCAACATATCCTTGATCTTCAATATCAGATGAATGTTCCTGCACATGAATAAACATATTAGTTTCCTTGGGGTACCCAAGCCATGACAGACTTGGGTTTGCCTCTTGCATCAATGAAATCAAACCTTTTCAGGATTGTTGATGCACCTTTTGATTGGATTGGTTTCCAAATCCAACATGCTGAGGACTTAACAGCACTTTCCCTTCTAATCCATTGTGTGGTCTTTGGTCTATCAGTACCAATTTTGGCAATACCAAATTTGGCAGTACCATTTGGTCTAGCAGGACCTTTTGGTCTAGCAGGACCTTTGGTTTTTGGTGTCCAAATTTTTGTTTTAACCACATTTATCTTTTGAATAGGACTTTTCTCAACTTTTGGTACACTTTTGAAAGTGTTTCTTGTACCCTTTTCAGTTGGTTTTGTAATAGCAGGCTTATGTTGTCTAACAGTATGTTTAATATTTGTGGTGTTAGCAAAACTTTTTCTGGGGTGAGTAACATTTGTTTTAGACTTTGATTTACTCCCAGAAACCCATTTATTACAATAAGCATGAAGATGATTAAAGCTACCACAATAATAACAAGCCTTATTGAACATAACAAAGTCATCACCTAATTGTTGTGACTTAAGGTTGTTCCAATTTCTTTGGCTTCCCCTAGGTTTGTTATTACATTTTTCACAACTTTCAACTGTCTTCAAAACAGCTTTAGTCTTAGCTTTAACTTCTACTTTCTTAGGACTAGTTGGTCCTACTTTGATTCCTTTGATAGGAATAGTCTGATCTTCATCATCATCAGATACCCAATCCTCAATAATTAGGACATCTGGTCTCTTATCAGTGAGCACCTTAGAGAGTGGAACATTCTTAGCACTCTCAGAAGGTTCACTTATCACTACAGGTTTAGCCAATGGTTTGTTAACAAATTCATGTAAACCTGATACAGCAAGATCACTACCTTGAGGACATGGAATTCCTCTATAAGGAGGTGGACATTCATTGTATCCTATCCCTGATTTTATTCTTTTATTCATCTGATTCTCTACTATGCTCCTAGTACACTCAGAAGCTAGTTCCAATTTAGTAACAGTCAGTTGAATATTATCTCTAGCCAATGTCACTTTAGTGCACTCAGTCCTTAACATTTCAATTTCTGTATCTTTCAAAAATATTTGTCTATTAAGAGCACCTTTAGCATCAGAAAATGTGAGTTCATTTTCTCTATAGTGAATGATTTGTTTTTCTAGCTTGGACATACCACACTTATGGTCAAATAAGGTTTGATTGGTTTTTCTATGTTCTAAAATTTCTGTATCATAAGCTTTACTTATGATTTCTAATTCTTTAAGAGATTCACAATTATTAGAACATTTGATTGTTTGTACCTCAGGAGTGGAGAATGCCATCAAAGCCAATTCATCAGAAGTTGACTCATCTTCACCCATGAAACTCCAATCAAAACCCATGCCATCTATAGCAACCATTGCTTTTGGTTCAGCAACTTCAACAACCTTACTCTTGCTTTCAAAGTTTCCTTTCTTCTCAAAGCTTTCTTTATTTCTGTTGTCAAACCCTCTACCCTTGTTATCCTGCTTCTTAGGTCTTATACACTCTCTAGAGTAGTGACCTTTCATGTGGCAGTTGTAACACTCCACCTTTGACTTATCATAGCCAGCAGGCTCATTTCCATCTATCAGAATCTTCTTGCCAGTCCTCATCATCAACTTCTTGGCTCTAATGCTTAAAAGTGAAAGTTGCCACTTTATGTCCATTTCTTCAAGATCATCAGGATGAATCTCTTGAAGGTCTTCAAATGATAATACGGACCCATTGTGCTGAGATGTAAGAAAAGCACACCCAATTGTTTCATCTAATATGGATTTGGTACTACCAGAAGTACTAGCAGTACCAAAGGTTGTATTGGCAGTACCTTCTTCTCTGCTACCTTGTTCTTTATTATTAACCTTTGAGATGCTTGGGGATGAAACAAAAGCCATATTTCCTGAACTTGACCCAGTAGTCTTCTTTACTTCATGCTCTACTATTTTGAAATTATTGTAGAGATCATTGAGACTCATCTGGTCAATATCTGACTTGTTCTTCCATACAATGACATGCATAGACCATTCTGAAGGTAAACTTCTAAGAAATTTAGAGTTTAGGTCTTCTTGAGTTATCATCACTTCATGGATGGCTAACTGACTTGCAAGCTTCTGAAGTCTATTGAACATACTGTCCAAAGACTCATTGGTTGTGGCTGTGAAGTTCTCAAATTGTTGTTTGAGAAGTGTTTTCTGTGTTTTCTTGGTAGCATCATTACCACCAAACCTAGCCACAATTGCTTCAAAAAGGGTTTTGGCATCTTTGTATTTGTTAAAGATCAGAAGTTGATCATTTGGAATAGTCATCAGTAACATACTCCTTGCCTTTAGATCATTTCTCTTCTGAACTTTTTCATCTGCATTTGATGGTTGTTCTTGTATTCTTGTTACAAGAGCATCATTTACTGTTGTAGTGGTGATTTGGGGTTTAAATGAATTGCCTTGTTCAATTATCTCCCAAAGTGCATAGTCCTGCACTTGAAAGTATTGTTCAACCCTTAGTCTCCACATTTCAAACTCGTTTTGCTTGAGTAATGGAAGTTTAGCTGCAACATTGGTTTGAATATGTTCAACATCCATTTTTCTTTTAAATTAGTAAATATCAAGCCTAGCTCTGATACCACTTGTGGAACGTTGTTGTTCGAAGTTCAAACACTTGGGATATGAATCTTAGTAATGTGTTTGAGAGATATTTATGTATTGAATGTGTTTAGCATGCGGAATCTACTACAACACACTTTAAAAGAACACAAGGTGGTGAGTTTAAGTAAACTTGAGAATGCAATGAACAAATAACACAACTTTGGTTAACACAAAACGATTCAATATTATTGATGAAATAATACGGATGATCTAAATATCACCAGGATTACAAAGTAATCTTGAATCTTTGATTGTAAAGGATTTGTGATTTTAAGTAACTAAGTTACTTGAGAGATAGTTTGTTTTTAGTTATTGGTTGTGAAAGATGCATGCATGAAGTAGTGACTAAGATATCCTTTTATAAGATAAGGATATCTTATTACATGTTGTCAAGTGGAAGAGTATTATACTATACTTTGACTATTATGTGCGCCTACAATTAAATACAACTACCCATGTACATCTCTGATAATATTCCTCTGTCACCACAGAAGACTAATCTACTTCTACATAACGTATAACTTTGTACAAAGACTAATAATTCAACTAAATATCTATTACAAAATATCTAATCGACTTGACATAAGCTTGGCAGGCTCTTCATCAACCAGCAGTACCTTCTACCCAGAAGGTACTGGTAGAACATCTTCATACTTGTTCAAAATCAACTAGCAGGCTCTTCTCATCATTGGCAGGCTCTTTGACTTTGATCATTTTATTCCCAACAATGGGTGATAACGCTCATTTCGTACATGTTTTAGTCGCGTTATTTCTATGTTTGTGCATTGTATTTTGTTTTATTTGTGAACATTTTACGCTTAAAAGGTATAAAAGATGTATTCAGGTTCAGGTACAATCAAGTCCAAGGGAATGGCTAGAAAGATGGAGAAAAGTCGTGAAATCAAGAGCTTATGCACAATGAAAGATTCTACCCATAATAAAGACCTCGGAAAGATCATCAAAGATAAAGAATCAAGTTACAAAGACTTCCGAGCTCAAGAAAAGATCAAGTGTTGATGAAATGAATGAGAAGTTACATGCAAAGTTTGCAATGAATTATGGCTTGCTTCCTCAACCAAAGGTTCAAGAAATACAACTAAGGCTTAAGTTCAACCCAAGGTTCAAACTGCCATGCCAACCTTACTCCAAACCTTGGGCTGAAATCTAAACCTCTGGTTGAGACTTCAACCTTGGGTTGATGCAACTCCTGGCACACTTAATGACTATCTTTAATGAACTAACTCTTCATGTGGATGATCATTGCACCACATTTACTTCAAGTCCAGATTCTTAATGGCACTTAGTGTCCAAGAAACTTGCTTGGTGGCCAAGGGGAGTCATTCTATTAATAAGTATGCTTGGCCAAGAGAAGAACACACTACAACTAATCTCATAATCAATTTACTCCCTCAATGTAATACCTGAAATTCAGATAACCTGTCAAATGACCAAATTACCCCTGAAACAATAAAACCTAAATAAATAACTTATAAAATTCTGAAACAATTCCAAACTTCTGAAAACAATCTACATATCAAGTAAATTTAATTCTGGGACAACATTACATTATGTTTGAATGTCCAAAAATCATAAAGTCACATATACACATATATATGGGCCGAAAATAAATTAAATAAATCTAATTATAATTTGTAAAATCATTTTATTTAAGATAAATACAAACTAATTTAAGGAATTATACAAGAAATCAAAGTGTAATATTGTGATAATATTTGGGCTGAAAATCTGGATATATCCCCCCCCCTCCTAGTAGGTTTTGATAAGTATAACACAAACCATATTATTTTCAAAAACCCTAATTTGCCGAAACCCTAATATCGACACACACAAAAAATCGACCAAGCCTCTATTCGATCTTCTGGACTTGAGCAAGCATTTTTTTGGAGTTCATCAAGGTGTAACGGAGCTACGAAAAATAAGAGTTGGAGTATTGAAGCCTTTGTTCGATCGTGGTGCTTTTGTTTGTTCGACTTGTTGCATACGATAGGTATAAATCCACACGACTAATTCCTACGTTCTAATATTAATCTAGCATTTTTCTAATGATCCTTATGTTGAATATAACTCAGTAAAAATGTTAAACATGAATCATGCAAGCTTAATCATGCGTACGAAAATTAAAAGAGATAAAACACACGTAATTTCCAAATATTGTCATACGATTTTTCTGGAGTGTAACTATAATTTTTACATGTTCTATACTGATAATGTAAGCCTATAAAAATAACCATGTGATTTGTAGAAGCTCAAAATAATTGATCTTGATTTATGTTTGGATCGGATTTAAAAGAAAGATAAAGAAAATTAGGAAGAAAACCCTAGAATGATTAGGGTTAGGGTTTATGTGATTAGATTTAATGAAATTAATGCTAGTAATGAAGGAATAATGATGGCATAATGATTGGATAGAAGTAGGGTTTGGTTTTAGAATAAAAAGTGCAATCCGATTGGTTTTTAAAACTATAAGGGTTTGTTTTGCCAACTTTGAAACTTCTGGGATATTTTTGTAATGTCATATAAGTCAGTAGGAATGTGGGAAAAATATAACTTGAGGGTCCTAAGTGTAAATGTTGCAAGAAAAAGAATTAATTATATTTATAAGGGTCGATTTGTAATTAATTAAAGTAGAGGGACTAAACGTGTAAATTCTGGAAACTTGAAGTTATTTTGTGTAAATAATTTCATAAAGAGTATAATGTGTAATTTTGAGTATTTATGTGCTTGGTATGTAATTATAAATAAATTATGATTTATATTGTAAGTTTTGTAAAGTTAAGGGACCAATTGTGTAATTACTAAATTCTGAGGGTCTAATTCGTACTTCATATAATTCTGAGGAGATGTTCTGTAAATTTATAAAATAAGGTGCTTGTTTGGTAAATATGAATATTATTGGGATTAAATCATGAATTATGTAAATGTAAGGGTTGTTTTGTAATTAATGAAACTAAAGGGGTATGAACTGTAAACTGGGAAACTAAAGGGATTAAAATGTCATTCTGAATAATATGAGTATTTAAATCAGTAACTTAAAGTATTTTCATTTTAAACCTTTGAATCTAATGAATTTACAATTAAAACCCTAAACTATGTAAAATTGTTATAATTAACCCTAAACTTTTGTAACTTGATAAAAGGTACCTTAATTCCATAATAATCTAGAAATAAAGACTTAACCTAATCTGGGATGTTAACATCTTACTAAATCTAGAAGGTTACTAAAAATAGAAAGTTACTTAAAATGGAAAGATAAATCAAAAGTAATAATCTGAGTTTGAATATTTCGTAATTCCGTCTTCTACTTCTTTAGGTGTGAAGAAGGAGAAGCCCTGATTTCTGCTTCGTGTTTGCTTTCTTGTCTTTCTGCTGTGCTAATAAGGTACAGATATTCTGCCCTTTTTCAGTAAGGGTTTTCATTCCCTTTTCTTTCAGCTTTTCATTTTCCTTATTAGGATTTCCTATACCATTGCTATGTTCCCTCCTGTTTGTGAACTTTTGATGTGATCTTGTTTGAATCTTTTGCCATGTACCCTTAAGATATAACTTTTGATTATTTGATAGTATGCCCGACCTTTGATCTAGAGTTTGATATTACGAGCCAATCACTAGGCATGAGGGTTTCATGTCCATGTCATTGACGCACCTCTGACATGACTCTAGGGCAGGAGAGTGATGACCTGTTCCGTCCCTTAATTATTATCTGCTATGGCCATTATGATTATGATTATGATTATTGATTTGTCTGCAGGGGCGTATGGGTGCATCCTAGATTTGACCTGTTATCTGTATATGTTATATGTTTATGGTTATTATATCTGGTGACTGATTGTGTGTACGATACACGTCTTTCACTTTGTCTGAGAGCTGATTACTCTACACAGGTTTGTTTTATTATATTAGTATGCTATGGTATTATCGGTTATCTGGGCTCGTGATAGATTCTTGTGTTCCTGTTTTTCTTAAATCTTATTCACTTTTGTTCTTTTCTTTTATTCATGATTCATTTCTTATTCCTTTCCTTTTGATTTTGTATCAGTATGATTTGTATTCCTTAATTGTTTTGTACTGCTACCTGTTACTGCTTTGTTTATCTATGTATCTGTTCACTGAGCTTTTGAAGCTCAGCCGCATTTCTTTTCCTGCGGCAGGTACTTAAGCTAGGAGCTGGGTTTAGCTTTGGGATGAGAGCAATCTATTTTGGAGTTTTGACCTTAGTTATTTAGCTTTACCATTTGAACTTCTATTTATTTTGATATGCCATTGTTTAGGCATTTGAATATTGGATTTTGTACTTCAGTTATTTGTCTTGCATTTTGATTTAAGTCATGTTGACTTATTTTGGATTTAATGTTAAGACTTTTGAAGTTTTATTTTGTTGAATGTTTCTGTTGACTTCTGATATGCCACCATTGTTGTGATATCTTTACCCTTGTCAGGTTGGGGTGTTACACTCAAGAAGGCTACAAGGAAGAAAACGCAGGAAGAAGTTAGCTTACATTCATCATTCATCATTATAATCATCAAAGGAATCATTGTTGATCATCTCATAATTGTTCCTAACCCTTGTAATCATCATTACAACTTTTGTAAGACTTCTTAATCATGTTTTCAAGTGATAAATTTTCTGTGGTTATTTCTTTGTTTGCCATGAGTGGCTAAGTGCCTTGTGTACTTGCCTAGATGATGTTTGTTACATGAATATTGATTGATTATGACTTTATGGTTCTAGTTCAATGAAAAGCTAATACTAAGATCGAATTGTACTTTTAAAGTTTTCATAAACAAAAGAGTTATCAAGTTTGGTTGATTGTTAATGGTGTAATAGGTCGAAAGAGACATTGTTATTTAATCAATTGTAAATCTTTGTCTATGAAGGTGTTACCTTATGTATTGACCATTTCATAGGTAACCTGGTTAAACTTAGAAAACCAAAAAAGTGTAGTTGTCAATTACTTGAGAAACGAAAGCGAAGCAAGTGATTGAATTGTGTTAGTCTTGTTTGATCAAAACTTAAATATTGTTTTTGTCATCTTAAAATCTTGACGAGGATTGAAACTGTTAAAAACAAGAGGATTAGTACACCAACTAATCAAATTAGAACACAATCTAATTTATTGATCATAATCGATTTGAACCATTGTCATAATCATATCAAGGGAATTGTGCAAACTAGTCTAGGCAAGTTTAGTTTTAATATATTGAATTTACATTATATCATTATTTGCTTGCTATTAGAATCATTGATAAAGCTCAGTTTATATTCAACTCACGTTTCATAAAAACTAAACAAATCCTTGTGAACGACCTCGGCTTACCATATCATCTCTTACTACACATGGACGAGTATACTTGCTCGTATGTGTTTCATTTGAATCATAGGTAGATCGTGTTTATAAATTTAAAACTTGCTCTCTAAATGGGCACATCAAGTTTTTGGCGCCGCTACCGGGGATTTGATCACGTTTTTGTGAGTTTTTGTTTATAATTTTTGTGCTTTGTTCTTGTTCCTAAGCTTGTCCTTTAAAAGTTCTTTTGATTTTTCACTCAGGAAATCGCGGTTCAACTTGAACCATGCGGTTCGAAACCTTCTGTGACCCGAAAAAAGCCCCAGCCGCCGGTTCAGCTTTCAGCCGAACCGGTTCGCCGATTTCTGACCAGCCCAACCGACGGTTCAAATCCGAACGCCCGGTTCAAAACTTTCTGACCCAGTCCAGCCGACCGGTTCAATCTAAGCCGGTCCGGTTTGGACCCTTTTGTTAACCAGACCAAAACCAACCGCCCGGTTCAATTTCAACCAGTCCGGTTCGAATCTTTCTGTGACCCAGTAAAAAAAAATTTCTTTTAATTTTCTTTTTAGTTTTTAATCTTTCTCGATTGGCTCTTTTTTCTCGTGTATGACCATTCGCTCTTCAAGCGACGAATTAAGTACACCATTGTCTAACCCCGAATGTTTATTTCGCAAAAAGAGAACCCCATTTGTTCCACCCAATCAAAGAAGACCAAAAACCTTTAACCCACCATTTGATAATCTTTCTGAAGTCCATCCAGTCATTAATCTTTTTCTTGAATTACCATTTCCAATGGCCGACGATCGACCTATGTGGGACACCAATAGGGTTGTAGCTCCTACACCCGAGGCCGCAATTGTACCAGTTAATCTTGGAGATAATTTCACTATCAAAGGTCATCATCTTTCGATGATTAAAGACAGTCAATTTGATGGTCGAGTTAAATCCGATCCACACAAACATTTCGCCGATTTTCTTGAAATTTGTGACATGTTTCGTTATGGAACTACCGATGCAAGTGCAATCCGCCTTAAACTCTTTTCATCGTCTCTAACAGGAGAAGCGAAATTTTGGTATAACGAATTAAGCCCCGGAGTGATCACAACTTGGAACCAAATGAGAGAAGCATTTGTTGGACGTTTCTTTCCACCGGCCATGTTTGATCGTCTCTTAGGTGAAATTCGTAGTTTTACTCAAAATGAAGGAGAAAATCTTGTCGAAGCATGGCTTCGAATGAAAAACATGCTCCGAAGTTGTCATGGGCGTGGTTTATCTCGTGGTAATATCATTCAAATCTTTTACCAAGGTCTCGATGACACAACTCAAGGTATCCTTGATGCTGGAGGAATTTTCCTTTATAAGACCCCTAACGAAGCTTATACTTCACTAGAAGACCGTGTACTTCTTAAGCTCGATTGGTCTAAGGATGCCAAAACCAAACCTCAATGAAAAACTGTTGCGTTCGCCGAAGGAACGAATGAAAATTCCAAAATCATGGACATGATGAAAGATCTCACCACCAAAATCGATTCTAAATTCCAAAGTATCCAAAAAGAGATCAAAGATATGCGTGATGGATGCAACTATTGTGGTGGAAACCATTCATCATCCGAGTGTGATGACAAACCCATGGGAGGTCCCGAAGCCGAAGCCAATTATGTTTATGGAGGATATCGAGGAGGAGGATATCGTGGAAACTACTACGGTAGAAATTCTAGAGATTGGCAAGATCGTCCACCGAGGGATGATAATCGTAGTTCCCAACCTTGTGATGATAACCGTTCATCACCACAAACACCTGAAAAGAAAAATGAAGAATCTGAATTCGAAAAAACCATGCGTGAATTCGCGCATGCTCAAAAGCAAACAAATGAATTCATGAAAAATCAGTTCTTCATGCTCAAAAGCAAAGTCGAACAAGGTCAAAAGAACCATCAAGCTTCTATCCAAGACCTTGAAACCAAATTTGGTCGTCTTTCTGATCAATTTGCTGCTAGACCATCGGGTACTTTGCCAAGCAATACTCAATCCAACCCGAAACCATCATCATCTGGATCTTATCGTCCACCTCAAACGAGAAATGAGCATGTAAATGTTGTATTCACTCGTAGTGGTCTATCTTATGATCCACCACCAAACCCAAACCAAACAACCACTATCGTTCATGATGATAGTGAGGATGAAGCAGAGGAAGAACCAAAAGATAACGAACCAGTTCCTACACCAGTCGTTAAACCCACTCCACAGCTCAAAGCATATAAACCAAGAATTCCATATCCTCAACGTTTGAGGAAAGAAAAGATGGAAGAACAATAAGGCAAGTTCATTGACTTAATCAAAGAAGTTGGGATCAACGTTCCTCTTGTTGATGTCCTAGCTGGTATGCCCAATTATGGGAAGTTTTTGAAAGAACTTGTGAGCAACAAAAGCAAAATGGAAAACATTTCCGCTACCTTCTTGAATGAAGATTGCTCAGCCATTATTGAATACAAACTACCGAAAAAACTCGGTGATCCTGGAAGTTTTCTCATCCCATGTACTTTGGGTAATTCAATCACTTGTGATGCTTTAGCCGATCTCGGTGCGAGTATCAATCTTATGCCATAGTCATTGTATGCGAAGCTTTCGATCGATACCTTGAAACCCACAAGAATGAGTATACGTTTATCAAATCACACTATCTAATATCCTGTTGGAGTAGCTGAAAACATGCTTGTTCAATTTGGGCAATTCTTTTTTCCCGTTGATTTTGTGATCCTCGAGATGGAGGAAGATAGCAAAGTTCTATTGATCTTAAGAAGACCTTTCCTAAACACCGCCGATGATATCATTCGAGTCAAAAACAAAGAACTCAATCTTGGAGTTGGAGATGAAAGAATCTCTTTTTCAATTAATCAAGCCATGAAATATTCTCATGCGAATGATGACACTTGTTATAGCATTGATGTTATCGATGAAATTACAGAGGAAACATTCGATGAGTTGCTTGATAAAAGAATTAAGACTCATAAAACATCTGGACAAATAAGTGATGAAGATCTCGACAGAGAATTCGCTGAATTTATGCAGATAAACACCGAAGAAATTTCTGAGGAAGAAATAACCAACTTTGAGGAGTTGGAATTCAATGATGAAATGAGAATAAAAACCTCAATTGAAGATCCGCCGGTGGATCTCGTCTTGAAACCTCTTCCCGATCATCTGAAATATGCATTCTTGGAAGAAAAATCTCTTCTTCCGGTTGTCATATCCTCAACACTCAAACCCGATGAAAAAGAATGTCTTGTTTCTATGCTCAAAAATCATAAAGAAGCTTTCGCTTGGAAAACTTCTGACATTCGTGGAATAAGTCCAAACTTTTGCAAACACAAAATCAATTTCGAAAACGATTCCAAACCCGTTGTTCAAAGACAACGAAGACTCAACCCAAACATGAAGGAAGTTGTTAAGAAGGAAATAATCAAACTTCTTGATGCTGGTATTATTTACCCCATTGAGGATAGTTCATGGGTGTGTCATGTTCACTGTGTTCCTAAGAAAGGAGGAACAACCATTGTAACTAATGAACGTAATGAACTTGTTCCTACCAGAACCATAACTGGTTGGCGAGTATGCATTGATTATCGCAAATTAAATGACGCCACCAGAAAGGATCATTTTCCTTTACCGCTCATGGATCAAATGTTGGAAAGACTTGCGGGGAACAAATTCTTTTGTTTTCTCGATGGATTTTCCATTTATTTCCAAATTTCAATTGATCTAGCTGATCAAGAAAAGACCACATTCACGTGTCCTTTTGGCACATATGCGTATAGGCGTATGCCTTTTGGTCTTTGTAACGCACCGGCAACATTTCAAAGGTGCATGATTGCTATTTTTCAAGATATGCTTGAAACCTCCATGGAAGTTTTCATGGATGATTTCTCGGTATTTGGAGACTCGTTCGAGTCATGCCTTTCCAATCTTGATAAAATGCCTGAAAGATGCAAAACCGCTCATCTCGTACTAAACTGGGAAAAATGTCACTTTATGGTGACAGAAGGCATTGTGCTTGGTCACAAGATTTCTAGCAAGGGAATCGAAGTTGACAAAGCAAAAATATATGCTATTGCTAAGTTACCACCCCCGACTAACTTCAAAGGCGTTAGAAGTTTCTTGGGGCATGCGGGATTCTACCGCAGATTCATCAAAAAATTTTCAAAAATATCTTGTCCTATGATGTAGCTTCTCGAGAAAGATTCAGTTTTTGATTTCAATGAAGAGTGCATCAAGGCATTCGAAACGCTCAAAAATAAGTTAACAAATGCACCGATTATGGTTTCATCAAATTGGTCGCTGCCATTTGAACTTATGTGTGATGCAAGTGATTTTGCCGTTGGAGTAGTATTAGGACAATGCGATGGAAAACATTTTCTTCCTATTTACTTTGCTAGCAAAACCTTGAATAGTGCTCAACAAAACTACACGGTCACTGAAAAAGAACTTTTGGCTGTAGTTTTTGCGTTTCACAAATTCCGTTCTTATCTCGTTTTGTCAAAGACAATTGTATTCACCGATCATTCAGCTCTCAAATAGCTGTTTGCCAAACAAGATGCCAAACCACGTCTTATCCGATGGATTTTATTGCTTCAAGAATTTGACATAGAAATCCAAAATAAGAAAGGCGCGGAAAATGTTGCAGCAGACCATTTGTCTCGATTAGAAAATCCTAATTTAGAGGAATTCGGTGAATATAAGATTGATGATAATTTTCCCGATGAAACTCTTATGGGAATTGAAAACGAAGAAGTTCCATGGTATGCAGACTTTGCAAATTATTTAGCCGGAGGAGTGTTACAAAAAGGTCTAACTCACACTCAGCGTAGTAAATTTTTCGCAGACCTAAAACACTATTTTTGGGATGAACCGTATCTATTTAAAATGTGTTCCGATGGGATAATTAGAAGATGCGTGTACGGTTCAGTGACCCAAAAAATTCTCGATGAATGTCATCACGGCCTAACTGGAGGACATTACGGTCCGTCTACAACCGCGAAAAAAGTCTTTGATGCGGGATTTTATTGGCCGACAATTTTTAAAGAAGCCCTTACGCTTGTGCAGAATTGTGATGCTTGCCAAAAGTCTAGTAGTCTTTCTCGTAGAGACGAAATGCCACAAAAGAGCATACAAGTTTCTGAAATCTTTGATATATGGGGAATTGACTTCATAGGTCCTTTTCCTAAATCTCATAAGTTCGAATACATCCCCGTTGCAATCGACTATGTTTCTAAATGGGCCGAAGCAGAAGCCTTACCCACAAGTGATGCACGAGTGGTTGTAAATTTTCTGAAAAAGCTTTTCTCTCGATTTGGAATTCCAAAAGCTTTGATAAGCGACAGAGGAACTCACTTCTGTAACCATCAAATGGAGAAAGCTATGAAACGATATGGAGTCCATCATCGTTTCGCAACAGCATAACACCCTCAAACCAGTGGTCAAGTTGAAAACACCAATAGAGCTTTGAAAAGAATACTTGAAAAAACGGTTAAGGATAATCCTTCCGTTTGGTCAAGGAAACTTGATGATGCTTTATGGGCGTTTAGAATGGCATATAAAACTCCAATTGGCACAACTCCGTATAGACTCGTATATGAAAAAACTTGTCATTTGCCGTTCGAAATTGAACACCGCGCATACTGGGCGTTGAGGCAATGTAACCCCGATCTCAAAATCGCTGGAGAAAAACGATTCTTGCAATTGCATGAACTCGATGAGTTAAGACTCCAAGCGTATGAGAATTCCAAGTTGTACAAAGCTCGAACAAAAGCGTACCATGATAAGAAACTCAGAATCCGGAAAGAATTCAAAGCCGGAGACAAAGTACTTTTGTTCAATTCTAAGTACAAATTCAAAGCTCCTAAGCTAAGAACCAAATGGTTTGGTCCATTCGTGGTAAAACATGGTTTTCCATCCGGATATGTCGAGTTATATGACAAGCACGGTGGAAGTTTCATTGTTAATGGACATCGTATCAAGATTTATCATGATGAGGAGCAACTGAATGAAATGTCAAGTGAGGAAATTCCACTTGAACAGATCGATAAAACCGAAAAAGGAATAGTGAAAGGAAATGTGGTTTATATTCCCAAGAAGTCGGGAAAGAATCCCAAACATAAACCACGAAAGTGAGGAGGATCGAGTCAGGCTGATGACTCGTTAATAAATTAAGCGCTTCTCGGGAGGCAACCCGTGTGTTTTTTATTGTTTGTTTATTTTTAGGCCCCAATGGTTTCAACATAAGTGTGGGGGCGTCGCATTAAAAAAAATTCCAAAAATATTTTGCATTTTGTGTGTTTGTTGGTTTTGTATATGAAGAATAATGCAGGTTATGATGCTTGATCTCGAAGATGTGGAATCATTCGATCTCAATATCTCATCAGGAGCTCGATCAAGATTCCAAGGCTCAGGCAGTATCATTTTTTTATGTTTCATTTCCCTATTTTTATGGTTCATCGTTCTTTACATTGAGGACAATGTCAAACTTAAGTGTGGGGGGAGGAAATAGGAAAATGAAACTGAATTTTTAATTTTCTATATTTTTTAGCCTAGTTTTAAATTGTTTGCCCTTATGATCTAGTTGTTTTCGCACATTTAGGATAATTTATATTAGAATAACTAGATCAATCCACTGATAAAACATGTAATTTTTGAAAATTCGAGATGTGTCCTGATTGACATTGCAATCCATTTTTGGGATCGATAACATTGCTAGCACAATTATAGCCCATTCAACCAAAAATTGTGAGGATTTGAGCCTATTCTTATATAGCATACATCTTTTATGCTTGATCTTTTTGCTACGAGTGTGCCGGTGATTTTATTTATTCTAGAACATGTACATGCAAATCATTACCAAACCGCAGTGAGATCACATCCGTGTGATGAAAGTGTATTTGTGTGATAAGAGGCAATATTAGGATTCAACCAAATGGCCTTCCATTTTACATCTAATGATATATTAGCTAACCACATCGGTTAGTTAACCACCCATATGTACCCATTTGTTAGCACTCATTTTTAGTGTTAGATACCATTAGTACACCCTTTGAGCCATTCTTTTCTTTTGTTACACCAGAAAAATACAAAAATATTTTACACTTTTAGCCTTAACCTTACCCATAGTCAAGTCTTGGTTGGTTACTAGCTACTTGGAAAAATGGTTGTTATGTGGGAAATCCTTGAATTTTTGAGAAAGTTGCAAACTCTATGATAATCTCATAGAAGATCTATTGGAATTATGATCGATGGCCGAAACATGTGGTCAAGAAAATATATATATATATATATATATATATATATATATATATATATATATATATATATATAATAAGTCATCGCAATTGTATGGTGACAAGAATAGCCAATGAGCTATGAAAGTATGATATCGATCAAGGATGAATTCTCAAGTTCATGTGATAGAGGTTGACGTAGCTAGTAGCAATTGGGTGTAGACTTTGACTTAACTTTATTTTATTTTAAAACCAATTTCATTAACATTCCCATGCCTTATCCATACCCCTTATTAACCCGAAGCCTAAACGTTACAACCCGAATAAAAGTCCTCTTAGATGTTTACACTTGGTGCTTACGCCACGTCGGTGGAGTTTTGTTTCTTGTACAAGCTTATGGTAATATTTAGATCATGACTGAGCAATGAGTGTGATTTTCTTAAATACTCACCCACTAAATAAATGAGTGTTGAGTGAATTATACTTCATTCCTTTTTCGTGAGGTGTTTTAACATGTTATCAATCAAGAGAATCATTAAGGTATTGTCAAACATCTCGACTTTTCACTTATAAAGCTTTAAAAGATGGATTTTATCTCGTACTTGTACTTGATGGTTTTGCATCTCATTTTTTAGAATCATTCTCATTTATATCATGTGGATTTATTTTTAAAAGCTAGATTTATTTGAGGGCAAGCAAAGTGTAAGTGTGGGGGAGATTTGATAACGCACATTTCGTACATGTTTTAGTCGCGTTATTTCTATGTTTGTGCATTGTATTTGGTTGTATTTGTGAACTTTTTATGCTTAAAAGGTATAAAAGATGTATTCAGGTTTAGGTACAATCAAGTCCAATGGAATAGTTAGAAAGATGGAGAAAAGTCGTTAAATCAAGAGCTTATGCACAACAAAAGATTCTACCCATAATAAAGACCTCGAAAAGATCATCAAAGATAAAGAATCAAGTTACAAAGACTTCCGAGCTCAAGAAAAAATCAAGTGTTGATGAAATGAATGAGAAGTTACATGCAAAGTTTGCTACAAATTATGGCTTGCTTCCTCAACCAAAGGTTCAAGTAATACAACTAAGGCTTAAGTTCAACCCAAGGTTCAAACTACCATGCCAACCTTTCTCCAAACCTTGGGCTGAAATCTGAACCTCAGGTTGAGACTTCAACCTTGGGTTGATGCAACTCCTGGCACACTTAATGACTATCTTTAATGAACTAACTCTTCATGTGGATGATCGTTACACCACATTTACTTCAATTCCAGATTCTTAATGACACTTAGTGTCCAAGAAACTTGCTTGGTGGCCAAGGGGAGTCATTCTATTAATAAGTATGCTTGGCCAAGAGAGAAGAACACACTACAACTAATCTCATAATCAATTTACTCTCTCAAGAAGGCTACAAGGAAGAAAACGCAGGAAGAAATTAGCTTACATTCATCATTCATCATTATAATCATCAAAGGAATCATTGTTGATCATCTCATAATTGTTCCTAACTCTTGTAATTATCATTACAACTTTTGTAAGACTTCTTAATCATGTTTTCAAGTGATAAATTTTCTATGGTTATTTCTTTGTTTGCCATGAGTGGCTAAGTGCCTTGTGCACTTGCCTAGATGATGTTTGTTACATGAATATTGATTGATTATGACTTTATGGTTCTAGTTCAATGAAAAGCTAATACTAAGATCGAATTGTACTTTTGAAGTTTTCATAAACAAAAGAGTTATCAAGTTTGGTTGATTGTTAATGGTGTAATAGGTCGAAAGAGACATTGTTATTTAATTAATTGAAAACCTTTGTCTATGAAGGTATTACCTTATGTATTGACCATTTCATAGGTAACTTGGTTAAACTTAGAAAACTAAAAAAGTGTAGTTGTCAATTACTTGTGAAACGAAAGCGAATCAAGTGATTGAATTGTGTCAGTCTTGTTTGATCAAAACTTAAATATTGTTATTGTCATCTTAAAATCTTGACGAGGATTGAAAGTGTTGAAAACAAGAGGATTAGTATACCAACTACTCAAGTTAGAACACCATCTAATTTATTGATCATAATCGATTTGAAGCATTGTCATAATCATATCAAGGGAATTGTGCAAACTAGTCTAGGCAATTGTAGTTTTAATATATTGAATTTACATTATCATCATTATTTGCTTGCTATTAGAATCATTGATAAAGCTCAATTTTATGTTCAACTCACGTTTCATAAAAACTAAACAAATCCTTGTGAACAACCTCGGCTTACCATATCATCTCTTACTACACACAGACGAGTATACTTGCTCGTATGTGTTTCGTTTGAATCATTGGTAGATCGTGTTTATAAATTTAAAACTTGCTCTCAAAACGGGCACATAAACGGGTAATAATTTCAAGCTGGTTATCCAGTGATGTAAACGTGTCTCACAAAGGACTTGTCTGAGTAGAATGTACCAATTCGAGCGATTATTCTTTTGATATGACCGGGACGGGTAATAATTTCAAGCTAGTCTAACTAGTGATGTAAACGTGTCTCGCAAAGGTCATATCAACTGAAAATCGATCATTTCAAATGTGCGAACTCTACCCACCATGTGCAAACTTATCTTAAAAAATGCATGAGTACATGTGAAGGGGGAGTATTTCAGAAAATGCAAAACTCTCAAAATGTTATCAAAAATGTGTTTTATTCATAAACACTTTGAGAGATTTTCACAAAAGGTTTTATGGCGAGTGATCAACAAATCTAGGATAATCATGGAGTAATAAGGAGATTATGGTTAGGTTATGTCCTATGATCCGCCAGAGCCGGAGGGATCTACCCAAGGACAATTCCAATAGATTAGAATTAGAAGTCCTTAGGTAAGATTTAAAAAAAAAAAAAAAAAAAAAAAAAAAAAAAAAAAAAAAAAAAAAAAAAAAAAAAAAAAAGGAGTAAAAGAGAGAAAGGGAAAGAAGGGGTTGAAGAATTAAAAAGAATAGTTTATGAAAGGGTGAAAAGAAATAGCCCTCCATGAAAACTTAGGGCAGAAACCGGGTCAATACATCTGCTATCGGTTATCACAAAGTTGATACTGATATTGAAGACAAGACGTCATGGACCCAGTGACGCGCTGCACCACCCCTCCTAGCCACTCAGATATCTCTTAAAAGATATTTGTTTCATTTCTCACGGAGAACACTGCATAATCTATCGGCCTCTCACTCCGAGATGTGTTGATATTGAAAAGGTGGCACTCTGCACCATGCCTTCGACTTCTAAAAACCAAAACGTACATTATCGAGTCTAGAGCCATGAGATTCATCAAAAATATCTTAGGAACACGTTCAATATAATACACCTGTGTTCGCCAAAAAGGACACAAGGTGTACAAGAGTCTTAATGAGATCTAAAGATCTTGCCATTTATATCATGATGGTTATTTGTTTCAAAATGGTCTACAGTCGTGAAGTGATACTTAGGTATACTTCAGCGGCTCACCTGGATTGTGGGTATACTACGGTATATCTATTGTAAGCCTTCTTGAGGGCATCCAATTCAGGAACAGCCTTTGTAAGGATTAAAGAGGGTTTTCACACTACGCTGTTGATTCTCTCGAAGTCTGAGCCTGTAAGTGCTGGAAATCCCGCAAAGAAGATTCCTTTCACCAATTGAGTTCTTACGACGTGGGTCTCTACTTGGATTTATCCACAGTAGTAATAATTGTCCCTAACGGGAATAGGAAGGCTAATTTGCCCGACCAAGGTGAATGGAATCAAGATATTCATCAGTAAAACAATCGTAGTGGTCAATTCTCTAAGAAAAGTTCACCGTGTTCGATTGGTAATTTCAACTAACAATATCTATGCAGGTACTGATGTAAGTCCCCTTGGAGAAAGACCGTACACCATCATCTCATTCATCATCATCTTCAACTCTGCATGCTCATACTAATATCCTCAAAGATCAAGCTAAGAACGTTCACGACAAAGAAATCAAGAAAAAGACAAAGAGTAATATCAAAGTCAAGAGCTGAACAAGAACGTCAAGAACAAATACAAAGAAATAAATGAGGACTACATTAGTATGAAGATCCAAGATTTACAAGAAGTATTAGCATGTTGGAGAAAACGCCAAGACAAGATATTTGAAGATGTTGATCGATGGCAAGAAAGATCAAAAGTCTACATGTGAAGATCACAAAGCATGAAGGAACAAAGAATCAAGATAATTCTAAGACATTTCACGAAGTTCAAGATCAAGACGACTAATGACATCATCACAATAAAGCATCTAAAGAATCACATCTCTTAGGGGGAGATTGTTAGACTTAATGAAGTGATTGTCATTCTTTGATTAGTAACTCGTGACTTGTATTTATCTTTTATCGATTGTAAACGGTTTAAGTAAGTTGTAAAAACCGTAAGATAGTCTCCTTATGTCTAAAACTATAACCCATCCTACATCTCCCCATTAGGGAAACCTTGTAAGGGTTCCTTATCTATAAAAGGAACCCTTGTCCTCCCATTTGGAGTGTGGAATTCTAGGGGTAAGGTTCATAGTATTCCTCCATCTCTTGTATCTTCTCCTTCTTCATCCTAATCTAATATCTTCTTTTCCCTTCTCCTTCTTATCTCAATCTCATCTTTATGTTTCTATGTGTGAAATGATATAATATTTAGGGATCTACAAGATATTTATTTCATTTCTCAAGAACCTTGCATAACCTATCGGCCTCTCACTCTGAGATGTGTTGATATTGAAAAGGTGGCACTCGGCTCCATGCCTCCGATGACTAAAACCAAAACGCACATAATCGTGTCTAGAGCCATGAGATTCATTAAAAGATCTCTTAGGATACACTTCCAATAAAATACACTTGTGTTCGCCAAAAAGGACACAAGGTGTATAAGAGTCTTTATAAGATTTACGGATCTTGCCTTATCTATTGTGATGATTATTTGCTTCTAACGGTCTACAGTCGTGAAGTGATACTCCGGTATACTTCAGCGGCTCACCTGAATCGTTGATGCACTTCGGTGTATCTGTGTTAGCCCTCTTAAGGGCATCCGGTTCAGGAACGGCCTTGGCAAGGATTAGAGAAATTTTTCACACTATGCTGTTAACAATCTCGAAGTCCGAACCTGTAAGTGCTGGAGGCTTTATTACTAACCGTTTTATGCAGGTACTAAGAAAGGCCATTTATCATCATCATATGTTTCAACATCTGCATCTCGTCATACTCATACTTATAAAGTTCATCCTCAACAAACTTATGTGAAGAACGTTCAAGACAAAAAAGATCAAGTTAAAGACAAAGAGTTACGTCAAAGCCAAGAGCTAATCAAGATGTCAAGAACAAGTTCATGTATCAAGTGAGGAAGACATAAGTATGAAGTTCAAAGTATTATCAAGAAGTATGAGTATGTTGGAAGAGACGACACGGCAAACTTGTGAAAATATTGATCAAAGGCAAGAAAGACCAAAAGACGTTACAACAAAGATCACAAAGCATGAAGGAACGAAGAATCAAGACTATTCTACAAAGACACACAAAGTTCAAGACAATGAATACAGAAGACCTAATCACGTGGAGCATCATTCGAATGACCACCCCTTAGGGGGAGATTGTTAGCATTAAAGAAAAGTGGCGGTCATTCTAGTCATAGGAACTTTTTAAACGTGTTATAGATAATATTGTAGAATTGTCAAAGGGCTCGTGGACTAAGCTAATAGGTTAAATGTTATGTATAAGTTAGTCCAATCCAAGTCCATACGAGTCCATAGAAAGCCCATTAGGGAATTTATATCTCACTATATAAACACCTCAAATGAGTCATTTGAGGTGTGTGCTTGAGTATGTATTGTATGTGTTTTATATAAGATATTCTCTCTTCATCTCTCTACCTTCTCTAGTTATACGCATACATACTTATATCTCAAGTCACCATACATGCTTAATATACTTTAGATATTGTGTGATATAGTTAGATCTAAGGTCATACAGATTTCATGTTTAGTCCCTAAGTCGTTTAAATTACACCTGAGATACCTATTTTTGAAACATTGCACTCATTTAGTCCCTATTTTGGATGGGCCGTTTGTTTGACCGCTAAGTGTTTAAATAATATTTTCCCATTAGTCCCTCCGTTAATATTTTTTGCCTCGTTAGTACTCATATTTAAAATGAATTAAAAAGGGCAGTATAGGCTTGAACTCGGGTCTTGTTGCCAAAAAACCAACGGCCCAACCAATGGACTAAGCGTCCAGTGGTGTAATTATATCAAAATAAATTATATTCAACATTTTCATCCGTTTTTTACATTTTTGTCCTTCTTTTACGTTTTCATCAATTTTTTTACGCTTTCGTCCATTTTTTTTAATGTTTTTATTCTTTTTTTACGTTTTCGTTCGTTTTTATACGTTTTTGTCCACTTTTATCCGTTTTAGTCCGTTTTTATGTGTTTTCATCCATTTATTTATGTTTTCGTCCGTTTTTATATGTTTTCGTTCATTCTTTACGTTTTTGTCCCTTTTTTTACGTTTTCGTCCATTTTTATTTGTTTTAGCCCTTTTTTTACGTTTTCGTTCGTTTTTATGAATTTTCATCCGTTTTATACGTTTTCGTCCGTTTTTTATACGTTTTCGTCCTTTTTTTTACGTTTTCGTCCATTTTCATCCATTTTCTTCCGTTTTTATATGTTTTCATCCATTTTTTTACAATTTCGTCCGTTTTTACGTTTTTGTCCGTTTTTAAAAGTTTTCATCTGTTTTTTTCCGTTTTTATACATTTTCGTTTATTTTTATACGCTTTCTGCTATTTTTTTATGTTTTCTGCTATTTTTTTACGTTTTCCTTTTTATACACTTAGATTATACGTTTTCGTTTATTTTTTTACGTATAAAAACATATAAAAATGGGCAAAAGTGTATAAAATGAACGAAAACGTAAAAAAATAGACGAAAACGTTTAAAAACAGACAAAAATATATAAAAATGGACGAAAACGAAAAAAAAGGAACAAAAATGTATTAAACGAACAAAAACGTAAAAAACGGGACGAAAACGTAAACGACGAAATAAAAAAGGGATGAAAATGCATAAAACGGACGAAAACGTAGAAAAACAGACGAAAAAAGATAAAACTAGACGAAAACTTTAAAAAACGGACGAAAACGTAAAAAACGGACGAAAACATAAAAAAACGAACGAAAACACATAAAAATGGAATAAAATGAAAAAATGAACAACAATGTATAAAAACGAACGAAAACGTAAAAAAAAGACGAAAACATTTAAAGACAGACGAAAACGTTTAAAAAGGACGAAAACGTAAAAAAATGACGAAAACGTAAAAAAATGGACGAAAACGTAAAAAAAGTGAAAAAAAACGTAAAAAACAGACGAAAACATTAAATAGAATTTATTTTGATATAATTACACCACTGGACCCTTAGTCAAGTGGTTGGGGCGTTGGTTTTTGGGCAACAAGACCCGAGTTCGAGCCAATGCTGCTCTTTTTAATTTATTTTAAAAAATGAGGACTAACGGTGCAAAAAATATTAACAGAGGGACTAACGGGCAAATATTATTTAAAAACTTAACAGTCAAACTAACGGCTCATCCAAAACAGGGACTAAATGAGTGCAAGGTTTCAAAAATAGGTGTCTCTGGTGTAATTAAAACGACTTAAGGACTAAACATGAAATCTGAGCAAACCACAGGGACCAAACATGTAACTTTTTCTAAATAAATACTATATTATATTTTGCAGTTACTATACTAGAGATAAACAAAACAAAAATGTGTCTTATATTCCGGAACCAGAAAAGACTAACAATCCTAGCATTAAGGAAAATACCATTACAATTGAGTTTTGAAAAGTTGCCTATAGACTTATAATACTTCTTAGTTCTCTATATAAAGGCATATGGTCTTTAGTAATAGACACCTTAAGCAAATACAACAAACATAACCACTACATTTTCTTATACTAATTCACCTCGCCAAACAATGTCTTATAATTCAAAATCCAAAACGGATCTTGCAATGATTGGAGCTGAAGGTTTTGCTCTCTTGGATAATAATTTCTCAGGTGGGTGGAACTCAAAGCCTCCATCATTGGAGACAACTGCTCCACCACATAGAACTCCACAACAAACAATGTTTCCCTACCAATATAAACCCCACCAGTCTTATTTTGTGCAACAAGTGCCAGCAAAAAGGGCAGAGATGGTGATAGATTGCTACGAGGCCGTCAGCATGTATGGTGGGACTCTGGTCGTAGATAAAACTAAAAGGAAGCCCGCCCGTAGGGGCTTCTTTTATTGATAATTCTAGATATGGATAGATGTATTTCAAAGCTTTGTGTGTATCCATCCCTTGCCAATAATTGGTTTTACGTGGATGTGCAAAGATTGTTGAAATCAATTACAATGCTAAATTGCTAATACTACTCGATTGTTGTATTTAAATAACTGCTAATGGTGTTCTCTTGGTTTTTTGACCTCCTTCTTTTAATACTCCATAATTCAGAATTCATTTACTAAAAAAAGAGTTTAGGAAGATTATTATAAACCAAAAGAATGTCGATATGCAACTACAAGGATCCACAACTTAACATGACTCTCAAACTCATAAGAAGAAAACGTAATATAAGGATACTCCTAAGATCGGTACCACCAGAAAAACAAGTAGATTGAATGGTGAATGTCACCTATAGATACGCTATAACAAATCCAAATTGGACCTGGCTGTCGGCACAAAGGTTATTCTGAACATTTTCAAAAACGAAATTTTGCCAAAACAAGTACCCTAAAACTCACAATAAGATACGGTCTCGTAGTGACATATTATTTCTACGACGGAGAGCAAAATATACGATAGCGCTTACTAATTAACAAATATTTAAAACAATAGTAAGTCTTTTTTACCAGCCATATAAACTATTGGCAATTGTTTTTGCCACTTTTGGTTTGAACTTTCTAAGAATAAATAGTGGCACTAAGGTCTTAATTGCCAACTAAACGTGTCTATACCCGCTTCTTTTATGTGTAGGTAGGGTATTTGGGCACCTTTAGTGACTGTTTTTTACTTTTACTGACACGAATGGCATGTCAGTAGTAGAAAATACTTGACAAAAAATACCGTAGCCAAACTCCATCAGGAATTTGGGATACCGCCTAACAAAATTGAGCTCAGATTAACAAAACAAAAGGATATATACCCATGAGACTGAAATGGATAAGAGGTGTTTTGATGTGACATAATTTCGAGTTTAATTAGCTATGTCCTCGGTCATGTTTAATTTGCGAAGAGCTTTGCAACTAATTCATCACTACTACTACTACTGTGGTTAGCAAAAGAGCATTTCTTTTGGTTGATTAAAACAGGTAGAAAGTAGGTCTTATTGCTCTTGAAATTCTCTTGAAGCTTCATAGAACAGAAGATTGAAGGAGACACGTCTCCAAATGTGAATGGAATAAATCATGATCCATTAACTTATAAGATTGGAAGGAATAAATGCATCTAGTAGTTTTCAATGATTATGATAAAACAAACACACATTTAAGAGAATAATAGACTATAACAGTGTTATATATAGATATACAAAGATCATATCCGAAAGATCTCTGATCCATTTTATTTTTGCATCCATTTGCATCAAATGCTGATATAAATAAGACTTGTCCTACTTTATAAGTTGATTCTAGTTTCTTCTATCACACGCATCTTTCTTGTTCTATTTAATAATACTTCTAATTAGCTTTAATTTACTCGAATAAAAGAATGGATGTATATTTTGCTACCAAAAGATTGAAGGAGACGCGTCTCCAAATGTGAATGGATATAAATCATGATCCATTATAACGTATGAGACTGGAAGGAATAAATGCATCTAGCTTTTAATGATTATGATAAAACAAACACACATTTTTATATTTAGATATACAAAGATCATATCCGAAAGATCTCTGATCCATTTTATATTTGCATCCATTTGCATCAAATAAATGCTGATATAAATAAAACTTGTTCTACTTCACATGTTGATTCTATATTCTTTATTTTTAATCACTTTCTTATTTTAATTTACTTCTCAGGATCTCTTCCCCTATTTAATAATCCTTCTAATTACCTTTACTCGAATAAAAGAATGGATGTATATTTTGCTACAAAAACTTTAACAATTTTCATTTATATAGTTTATGTTAGTTTCAAAGAGCATTATTGATATGTGTTATATATTAGTAATATGTTGAACTAAGAAATATTCATTAGTCATTACTGATTTGAAATGTGCAATCTGATATATGCTTATAATGAAAACAAATAAATAATTTTAAATTAAATGTAGATTAAAAATAGGTCTCTGAGTTTTGAAATGTATGTTGGTGTTATACACAAGTAGGCTCTTCATTCAATCGGTAGATATGGAGGTGATTATTGCTTCATTTTTAAGTGTTGAGTTTTATTGGAGTTGTGATTTCTCAAGTTCTTAATTATTATTAGATGCAATGTTATTTCGAATAGGATTGGGATAATGATCTATATATCGCTTCATCTGCTATCAATGTCTGATCAAATGAATGAATAAGCTGGGTCGTTACTCGTTAAGGTTGTAGTAATCAATTTTCATTACATAGAACTGTAGAAGGCATCCTGCCTTGATGCCTTCCTCGAAGGCATATTCACAAATTGGTATAATTATCCACCTCAAGAAAAGAATTTTTGATCTTTTGCCTGAACAAAAGAAGAAGTATTTCTTCCCAATATCTGAAAGGAAAAGGGAAAAGTATGATTCCACACACAAACAAAAGAATAAATTCATCTATTATGGTTATAATAAACTAGTTTAGAACAATACCAGTAACATTGATCGATCGGGTGCACTTGATTTTCCATATATAAAGGCATAAGGAACCTGTTATCAAACCATAATTAAGCAAATACAACAACAAAAAAGAACTAGTGGTTCCTTTTTCTCTCAATCACTTCACTCCAACATGTCGTATTACTCACAAACCAAAACCAAGCTATCAGCGATTGGGGCAGAAGCATTTGCTCTCCTGGACGATAACTTCCCAGCAGCAGCTCCTCCTCCATGTAGGACTCCACCACAGCTATTTCCTTTTCAATATAAACGTCAACAGGCTTATGTTGTTCAACAGGTGCCAGTCCAAAGGACCGAGACACTGATAAACTGCTATGAGGCAATCAACAAGTATGGCGGGGCACATCTTGTGGAATATCCTAAAAGGAAGACTGCCCGTAAAGGCTTCTTTTTTTAGCGATTATAGCAAGCTACAAATGATGTTTACGTACTCGTGATTTTTTATGTATGGTATGTGTGTACCTTGGAATCCATCCTTTGCCACCAATTGGTTTTATTTAGGTGTGCCAAGATTATTGGAACCATTTACCTGTATGATATTGTCATTTAGTGGTTGGGTTTGCTTCATTGATCTTGTTCTCTTTGTGCATCACTCTCTATGTTTTCATGCATCTATTATTTCCACTTTTATTGAGTTTATGGCAACCTTGGATGAAAACAGAAAAATTAGAGGATAGGTGGTATATAAGAAAGAATTGATAAAAAACAGAACATAAACTGAATTCCTCACGAATTAAAATTTCTTGCAGAGCAAAATGACGCTCGATTTAGCAAACGACATACTGTAACATCTTTTTGCCATGTTTAAAGAACATACTACAACATTAATATACTTAATCAGTGAGAAAATCTGTTTTCATCAATTTGAGAATAAAGGTGGCCCAACTCTTTCAGGCTTAAGTCAGCCCATTACTAATAATAATTAAAAAACAGTTTTGACTTTTGAGGTTGAAAGATCGAATTCATTGGCAAAAGCATTTCCATTGCTTTTTTTTTTTTTCTTCGATTATTACCGAAAACGTCATTCTTAATATGGGTCAAAACTGGTGAATTCAAGTTGATTGACCCATACGGTAATTTTTTTGTTTATACTTGCTATTTTGTAGAGATGGGAATTGGATGGGTCGGGCCAAAACATGGCATTGATATTACGGGTGTACACGGTCCGGCATGGCCGACTGTCAAAAATCTCGGCCGAACGAATAACTACGTTTTAAAAAATTTCCAAACCAAACCAGCAAAGGATGCTCGTGCAGTCGTGCTGAACTATTTAAAACCATTTCGGTTTTGCCAATTTAATGGTTTGAACTGTTTTCTTGTTCTTCTGTTTTTCCCGTACTGACTATGAATGCCTTTAAACCTTATTGTTTTTACTACTCGTATATGTTTGCTGAGATTAATCTAAGAATTCCATCTCTACGAGATATAAACAGTATGTATCTCTTGGTAAGGATCTAGTGTATTCTTTGACCCTTGGTTTGATATTTCTCTGTTTTGGTGGAAGGTTAAGGTTCTTATTTGGTGACTTTATTTTCGGTTTCTTTTGTAAAGGTTTGTGATCAGACATTGTGACATTCTCTTATTTCCCTTTTAGTATGTAACTCTGTATCTACATTCTATAACTATGGTCGTAAAGGTTTTATGCTTTGAGTAATTAATGATATTGCTTGATTTACCCAAAAAAATAGTTGTTAATGAGTGTTATTTGTTTATTACCCTTTCAACACCAAAAATGTCAATGATCTTAAGCTTAAATATAATGTATAGATTCATTTTATAACATATATAACTTGATTCAAGAGTTGCATCTTGAAATTCATATAAACTGTAATAAGGTAACCATATAATAAATTTATAGATGGTCAAATATCTTGAAACACAAGTATATATTAGCCGAAATGATTATGAGCCCATGTATTATGAGAAAATTCTGTGAAACGTACAAAAAGTGAGGTGGAGGTCACCATCTAGTACAAAAAAAAAAGGCATCTTCTCAAAATGGTCATATACGAATGTGCGACTCCACTATTTTGTTGATACGTGTCCCGACCACAAATACATTTCAATTAATTAAAGTACAATCATTATCAATTGTTGTTCACGTTTTGTTTGACTTTTAAAAACAAATGTGCGAACGACGGATGTGCGAATGTGCGACTGACGGCTACCTCATGTGATACTTTATTAGGAAGGAGCAAAATATATTATATGTTTGGAATAAAATCTTACTTTATACTCCATGTACCTTTTAGCCGTCGTTCGCACATTAGAGAAAGTCGCACATCCGTCGTTCGTACATTTGCTTGTATAAGACAAATAGCATGTGGGCCTGCAAATGATTGAAAATGTACTTGTTGTCGGGGCACGTGTCAAAAATATAATGGAGTCGCACATTCGCACATGACCATTTAAGGAAGATGTGTTTTTTTGTACTAGACGATGACCTCAGCATAAGTTTTTGTACCATTTTGAGAATTATCTCATGTATTATTTATATGGTACATTGCCCTTATTATAGGGAATTGCATATATATATCCTTCAAAAAGTGAATAATTGTATATATATTTTATCGGGCTTGCATATATATGCCCCTTATTTATTATTTACTATCAGGCTTAGCGCATGTTAATTAACTTATTGTTCAAGACTTGTGATATATTTATATTTGATCATTAATAATAATCGAGCATAGGGAATTAACTTAGATCAATTATGGTAATAAGAGCCTGCCCTAAACACCCCATCTGCCGCTACATATTTTTTTAGAGTAAATTACATCGTTGGTCCTTGTGGTTTGCGTTGACTGGCGCCAGTGGTCCTTTGACAAAAAAAATGCACCACTCAGCCTTAAGTCAGAAACGTTATGCACCGTTAGTCCCTCCATCCAACTAGCCCCACAAACATCCACTAACGCTCGTTAAGTATGGATTTTAAAGGGGCAATTTCGTCACTTCACATTACACCCTTTCCCATCTTTATTCATCATCTCTCTCATGTCTTAGTATGATTTACATTTACCAAACACCACCACCAACCACCTGCCATCACCATCACCATCACCAACCTTGGTTTTAACGATATAATTTGGTTTTTAATTTTTACTTGCCTCGTTAATTCTTGGTTTCATGAAATCGCCTTTTAAGTATGTAAATACAAGACCCGACTATCCTCCCCATATGTTGAAAAACAGAAGTCGAAACCATAACATCAGTATTTGTTTCAAACCCAATAAAAACATAGAAAAAAATAAATAAAAAGGAAAGCATAAACTCACTCCACACTATCTGGAATGATTCCAAGTTTCTTTCTAATGGCACCGTTCATCAATAGACCGAGATCACCATTTTCACCCGGCGAAGTCCTCAAAGAATCAAGATATCTTGAGTACCTCTTCCTTGGGGTTTATCTCACTAGCTCCGTTGCTATCATCGACACTGGATCCATCCCCGAATCCAGTTCACCAGTTCACCACCACATCAACATCACCAGTTCACAACCACATCAACATCACCAGTTCACCACCAACACAAAACAATCTTTACAGATCTACAAAAAACAATCTTTAAAGATCTACAAAGAAAGCATTTAAGCGTCTCATTAGCATCATCATCTGAATCCATCAAAGTCTCACCGCTGTAGAAATCATCATCAACAGATTCAGCACCATGCATATCGTCTTCTGAATCCATTAATTAATTAGGTTAATTAATTTGATTATTACGAGCCCTAATTTTGATTGAATGGATGGATAATTAAATAATTGGGTTGTGTGGTGGTCATCGCTAGTTGTTAGAAAAAAGATATAAGTTTATGAATTTACAATGAAGAAAGAAGATAAATTTATATAGAGTAGTTAATTTTTAGTGAAGATTGGTTAATGTTTGGGTGTTAGTTTTAAAGTTTGGGAAAATGGCTAGAGGTTGTGGGAGTGGGAGTGGCGGTGACTGGTGTGTGGTGGTGGTTGTGAAAATGAAGATGAAGAAGAGATTTGGGGTAGTTTGATTGGTGACTGGTGGAGAATCTATTTAATGTTAGGAATAATGTTATTTGGTTGGTAGTGATAAGTCATAAGGATAAATTGACCTTTTGATCCTCATTTGAAGATTTAAAAGTACGGAAATACCCTCATGTGGTGTGACTTTACGAGCGTTAGTAATGGTCGTTAGAGGAAGGCACTAACGGTGCATAACGTTTCTGATTTAAGGCTGAGGGGTGCAATTTTTTTGGTCAAATGACCACTATCGCCAGTCAACGCAAACCACAAGGACGAATGGTGTAATTTACTCTTTTTTTTATTTTTTGCTTTTTGCATGTGCTTGCTGCTACTATCCTTTGCTTGCATTCTTTATTATTATTATTATTATTATTATTATTATTATTATTATTATTATTATTATTATTATTATTATTATTATTATCACTTTATTAGAAACTCAAAGGATTTACAAGAATTTAGTAGGGAGCCGAGATACTAACTGGGCCCCACTCCTCTAGCTATAGAAAAGCTAATCCTACTAAAAATATGAGCAGCAACACGTGTTCCAATGTCTTGAGTCATCGACAACTTTCGAATTCGCTTCAGTAAGGTCACTGCATCCTTCTCAAGTTCCCCAAAAGAAGAGAAAGAGAAGGGGAGGAACCCATATCCAATATTTGCGCACTTAGCCTCATACTTGACACGTTTACATTGTGCAGCCTCAATCACCACACGACCCGGCACAAAATCAACCAAACCAGTTTGCATCAAGGGCGATGATCCAGTCAAATCAACACATACATCAAGACCTCCGTCCCACGAGTAGAGCAACATATCAGCTGGACGTAAGGATTTGTCCCTTTCACCACAAAGCCCAATATCAACCTCTTTACGAGCCGAAACCCCCGACCGAGAACATATGTCAACATTATTATTATTATTATTATTATTATTATTATTATTATTATTATTATTATTATTATTATCATCATCATCATCATCATTATTATTATTATTATTATCATTATCATCATCATCATCATCATCATTATTATTATTGATTAATTTCATATATACCCAAATTAAACCTCTAAATGACATATTTACCCAGCTAAATTTCATAATGTCGAATACATCTAATATAAACACCATATTTATAATATTTACCCATTTCATTATACAACCCATAGAAACTAAATTTACATCATTAAATTCCTATGATACCCTTTATAGTATAAGTCATTATCATCGCTACATACAACTTAACCACATGATATATCAAGCAAACCAAACAAAAATCTTAGCAATGATTATGGAACCAACCTCTAGAACCACAAGAGCAAGAAAGACCAACCATAACTTTAAGCCCTAAACATGTGGGGAATGAAGTTCACTTTACATACCTAAAAAAAAAACCAACTATACGTAGATTAAAAACTCATCTAACAAACAGGGACCATATAGAAAATTTTGGATAATGTATAAGGTTCATGAATAGGATGAACCTTCTTAATGAAACTATGATCAAGCAACACATGATATTCTTTATTGAAATTCTGATCATGTGCAACACCACATTTGTTAACCTTTTATCTATAAACCTAAATTAGGGTAAAAAGGTGCGAGTACTAAACACTTAATCATAAGGGTATAATTGTCAATAATATTGTAATTGATAAATTGTAAGAGTTTTTAATTTCTTTTTAATGAATAAAGTAATGAAATGGGTGATAAGGATTTATTTGTTACCTTTTTAAGGGGTCATTTAAGCCCAAAATCGTATTAATATGACCAAATATTGCCCCAAATCTTTTTTTTTTTTTTTTTTTTTTTTTTTTTTTTTTGCATTTTAGGTACTTGGGACGAAAAATCTAGAAATCGAAACTTTTAGGACGTATTTGGACGATAAAGTGAAGAAAACGAAGAAGGCGCGAAATTCTGTCAGATATGGAGATCTGACGGCGTCACACGCTACAACGTGATGCCATCACTTGTTGCTAAAGCTGGATTTTTTGTTCAAGAATAACAAGAGACGCCTCAGATAAATTATGAAGACCTATGTAGGACCTTAGATATCAACTCTATCATGTATGTATTAAGCTCGTATGGTATGGTGACAACAAGATATGTATGTAATCTTAGAGAGAGAAAGTAGAGAGAAAGAAGAGATAAATCTTATTAAGAAAACACATGTGGAAAACTAGAAGAGGGGTTGAATAGTTTTTACCGTTTTAAATTTAATTCGCTTTGTGACTTAACGTGATTTCAAAGTAAATACTCACAAACAAACAATATAAGTAAAGTAAGTAAGGATAGGAACAATCAAACCACAACACGGAGATTTATAGTGGTTCGGCTACAAGGACTCTCTTCCTTGCCCAACTCCACTCCTCGAGCCTCTAACTCGAGAGTTTTTCTTCACTAAGAAACAAACTCCCTTATCGGCGGAGAAAACCTTTATACATGTCGCTTACTCTTTATCCGGTACTAAGATAAACACCGGGTTCTTTACAAGGGTACAACCACTCCCATTGGTTCTTTAACAATGGTACAACCACTCCCGTTGGTTCTTTCACAAGGGTACAACCACTCCCGACACTCTTTGCGTTTTAAGGACTAAAACACTAACCAAACACTACTTAATGAAATGTATAAACAAAGATGTGTGAACACTAACTAATCACACAGTATCTAACTAGTAAAACTTGCAACAGTATGTATGTTGAAGCTTGTATGCTCGATCTTCTTTGCTACAAAAGTGAGATCAATGAAATGAAAGAATGATATGGGTTAGTAATGTACAAATGAATGAATATCTAATTTAGGCTATATGAGTGATGGTTGTGCCTGAATGATCAGCTTGCTATTTATAGGCAAAGCTGATCAACAGGGCACGGATTTGGCGGATCCCAAAAATTGGATCCGCCTTTGTACTGGTTTGGTTCCGCGGGGACCAGGACAGCTAAGATGTTCCATATCTTGCACAATCTTTCCATATCTTCCAAGGTCAACTCTTTAGCTTGAAGATCTATACAAGATATCACCTAAATCCTCAAGATATCCTAAAGATATCAAAATGAGGTATGCCATGATGTCATGTTTAAATATTTCTAATTTTAGAAATAAAAGTAAAACATGTAAATGTAAAATGTATATATGCAATGTGATTCCTAGTGATCATGTAATGTGTAAATATATTTTAAAAGACTTGTTACTATAAATGTAAAAGACTTTAACTTATATTTATGCTTTGCTCATCTATGGCTTGGAGGGTGGATCTTGGTGATAGTTGTTGAGTTTGTGGTTGTAGTGGTGGTGCATCATGGTAAAGTGGACCATGAATATCCCGATAAATGGGATGAAAGAGCATAGATGTTTGACCTTCAAAGGTCATGGGAGGAGGATTGGTTGACCTTGGTGGAAGGTCTTCCAAATCATCCAAGTATGGATGAGGTGATGAAGGTGGAGTTCTAAACAACTCTAGAGGCTGAAGTTGTGGTGAATGTTGTGATGAAGGTGATCTATTAGGTTGTGATGGAGCGGGTGGTGGTGTGATTGCTAAAGGAGTGATTGTTGGAGGTGGTGTGTTGATGATGATGTTAGATAGTGTTGGAGTGGCAAGATTGAGGAAATTTCCATTGGCTATTGGTGAGGATATGTTAAGTGGAGATGAATCCTCTGATGATAAATTAGCTAAGTTCACAAAGCAACAAGGACGGACACTCATTCGAGCTGTCCTTCTTGCAGGTCTGTATGTGGAGGAGTTACTTGATTTTGTCATTTGAAAAGTGAAAATAGTTGCTCTAAGGTACAGGAAGGAGAGTTAGTAGTGATGGTTGTTGTGTGATTTGTGATGATCCTGAGGTCCTAATTTATAGACAGAAGGTGTGTTGATCTTTGTGTTTGGATTTGATATGAACCCAATGAGGAATGTTGGTTCCTAATGATTTGGAACAAAAATTTGTGCTAGTCATATCATTTAAGTCAAACCATAGAGCTTAAGTTGAGTGAATTTTAGAAGATTTGCAGTTAATGCAAGGAGTGAGTGGAAATTCTGTTGATGTGATGTTCCCACAGATTTCAAGAAACCAATTTGAGGGTTCTTTGCTTGTTACAGAAAGGTAACTCACATGGAAAATTTGAATTTTTAAATTTTGGTGGGAAATGGATTTCTTATGATTCTAAGTGTGCCTAAATGATCCTAACAAGCTTAATGATCAGTAGAAGAATTCTAAACACTAGAATCAATAATCTATGGATCGGGATTAGTCGGGAATTTTTTGAAAAAGTTACTGTTGGATTCGGCGGATCCAATCGATAACAAGTGCGGATCCCTTATTTGGGTACCGCTGAATCCGCAGGCTGAGAGATGGCGGAGCCAAAGTGTATAACAGGCGGAACCAAAAGCCGTCGTTCAAAAGTACCAATTTTCAACATAGAACATGTCATATTTTTCGTTACCCGCTCAAATCCCGAAAATTCTCCTAAAACATATGTAACAACTAATATGTGATAGAATAAAACTAAAAACACGGGTTCTAACACACGTTTACACATAGATTAATCGAATGATAATGACTTATCATAAAAGTGGTTAAGCCAAACGGTGGCTTAATTTCCGAAAATCGATAACAATAAATGTTATCATCCTGCAATGTTGAGTTAGTTCACATACAAGTCAAGTACTAACATAAGATTCTAAGAAACACACATGTTCAACACATCATTGTTTGAAAAAGATTAATACCAAACACTCCTTTAAACCTCACTTCTTGCTCATTTTCTTGTGAAGCTTCATGATCCAACGGCCCAAATTCTTCACCATTCCTTTGGTTTGTTTAAACTCCGCTGATTCATTCGGGATTGGAGGAAGTTGACTCAAGTACTCGGGTGGTGAGATCCTAGAGTTTGGCAAACCATCCTCTTCACTCATGGATGATGATGATGATGATGATGATGACGTAGGAGGATGAGCTCGTTTTCCCTTTCCTACTGCTACCCGAAAATCACTAAGTGGAACAAAAGTGTGCTTAATCTCGGTGTAGTCGGGAACGAATCCTAAAGCGTTTCTGGGAATGGGCTCAAAGGCTCTATAGAGACGGGTCAAAAGCATCCCGTAAGGCATTGCGGTGGTACCTTGAACTGGAATATCGGCCATTCTTTTGGCGATATAATAAGCGAGGTTGAAGGGTTGATGGTTTGACATGCAATACATCATGTAGCAAAGACTTACGTTAACATGATCTCTATTTCCTATGGTGCTTATGACATTATCCATTAGAACTTCTTCTAGTTTCTTAAATTGGGGCCTAAGTTCATTTAGCTCCATGGCAAATGGATCCCTATCCACTTGACGATCTCGACTTAACCTAGTTTGGTTGTTCCTAGGCAAAAAGAGATGCTCACGAATGATTTCTTTTGCGATTAATGGTGTGGCATATGGTGCCGTACGATCAAGGTTGGACTCTAGAATGGTTAACGACCACTTGTCCGAATAGAAACAAGTTCCTTGATTTGGAACTCCTAGAACATCTCCAAATTGATCTAAAGGAATGTTGAATTGAAACTCATTGACTTTGAAATGGACATTCATGTATCCATAGTCATTTGAACTAAGTCCTACACTAGCATAGAACTCGAGAATGAACCTAGGGATGATGGGCTCATCGATGTCTAGAAGGCTATCGAAATGAATCGCGGCTAATTGTTCTCGGAGAATGGTACCTTCATAGAATGAGGAGTCTACGGTTCTACCCTCGTGTACGTACCGTTTTTCTAAGGCTTTGAATATTTCAACTTGTTCCTCACTAAGTCCTTTGATTTTGTGATGTTTAGGTAGGTATTTAACGGTTTCTTTGTGATCATAAAAATTTGCGGGAGGCATGTTTATCCTAGACACGAAAATATATAGTTTAGCTACAATTAACGAAAATTTGCATATATATATTTCTAGTGTGTGCCTATATGGAGACAATGTGGAGGTACGGTTATTTCGACTCCTTTTGATGCATGAAAATTTCGTTTATGCAAGTTTTATGATGAAACGAGAGATAACCCAAACGCTCCTACTTCAATGTAGCTTCGATTGAATGTACCCAAAAATACATATTAGTTATGTATTCCCTTTAGCATTCAAGAGACATTATGCAAGTGATGTGTAAAAACATAACGTTTTTGTGTTTGTATGAACAATGTTCAAAAACCGTTTTTCCTAGTCGTGAGAAGATTTTGATAAAAATTTCTCATGGTGTTTTTGATGAATTATGATAATGCCTTATGATATGCAATTCCTAAATATGAAAAACATGATTTGTTATGCAATTCAGTAAGTATGCTTTATGATTTTACAATAATTATGCATAAACTCCAAGTTTTGATTAGTTTGTAGTTGTATTAACTTGCTCGTGTTTGAATTCTCACCAAGTCCCTAGTTGAATCATGAATGATTTCTTGTTCAAAGGAAACAGTTATATTATAAGCCAAGGATAAAGTTTAAAATAGGGAAGTACTTTCTATCTTACATAAGATAGAGCAGAAATAAAAATTTTGGAGAAAAACATACATTGATCGACTTGGTTGTCTCTAGGTAAACATAAACAGGACTATAGAATGCATGGAACGGGTATGGTTCAGTCGCAATTCAGTGTAGTCGAATGAAAATTTTGAGCATCCTCCTAGTTAATTGAATATATAATTTGTTGGAGTTTATATTATGTACACGATATGTGTCGGTAACTCGTTTTTGCTTGTTGTGCCTCTTCAGTTCTTGGTGATAATCACGATCTGCGGTGACGACTGATTAGATATTCTATACAAATTACTCTACAAAATATATCCACAAAGTCTTGGCTCCATTTCATTTAGTTAGCTCAAGCTTTTCAATAAATCTTTAATGTTCAAAAGAGTAATAACCACAAACATGCACCAAACACTAACATGACATTTTAATATCGTATCTTAAAATTTTAGGGTGCCTTTAGTTAGAAAAAAATAATAATAATAATAAAAAAAAAAAAAAAAAAAAAAAAAAAAAAATCTCTTATTTTCTGTCTCTAGTTTTGTAGAAATTTGGAAGAGAAATTTATCTCCACAAAACACTTGAAAATATAAAAAACGAGTTTAGTTGATGTTTATATTTTCTATTTTAAAGAAGGGGAGGAAGGGTTGTGGGTTACAAAGGAAAACAACTAAATTTTGTTTTATAATTTTCCTTGTTAGGCTAAGAAATAGGGGATTTTATGTTTTGTAAATCATTTTGTTAGAAAACGCTTATTTTGAACGCGATTTCTGTTTTCTTTGTTTTTCACAAAACATTTTGTGGAATACAAGAGTGTTTTCCCCAAACTAAACGCACCCTTACAGTCTAGAAACTGATAGAACCATGAAGGAAAACAAAAACTCAAGCCATCAAAAGAATAATAGTCATTTTGTGTTGCTATACCGGTATTTCTAATCTGTAAGTGCCGTATATTTTTTAGTTTACTCTTATATTATTTACCAATATAAATTTTGTCACAAAAGATCCAAACAGATTGGCACACTCAATTATTAGGCAATCTATTATACGGCCCGAGCTCGTCTATGGGTTCGGGTCGGATTGTATTATCACTATAAATATTTGATAAATAGTACAAAGTATCCTACGGGGTTTTCAATTATCTAACATGGTACGAGAGCGAGTCTAATCCTCAGAACATAGGTGACTAAGTTGAGCCGTCTCGTCTATGCCACCCCGTCAAACCCTAGCCGCCACCATATATTCTTTTTCAAAAAAATAAAATAAAATTGCAATGTTCGGCAAAACCCCTGGCCAAAACCCTAACTGCATACTGTTTTGGCCATAACTTACAAAGTGTTTGGTGTTAATTGACGCGGTTAGCGTCATTCTCTTCGTTTTTCAATTCTGCACAAAGCCACACCAAAATCACCGTCTTCGGCCACTTGACGCGCTGTCGCAACCTGCTGCCAAATTTGATTTTGCTTTGCTTGTCTTGCTTTCGCTGCTGCAGTTTGAAGATTTGTCTCCGCGCTGTCGGATGTCTTCAACAACAAATTAAGTTTGCTTTAATGTTTTTCATTTTGTTGCTTGTTTACGTTTTTTTTGCTGTTGTTTTAATGTTTATTTAGTTTTCTCATCCAAATCGAGCTTTCACGATTGCGGCGCTCGAATTGCGGGAGTGTATTAGGCAATAAATTATAAGGCTCGAACTCGTATGTGGGTTCGGGTCCATTAGGGTTCCCAGGTTTCATTGTATTATTACTTTGAATATCTGATGAATAATACAAATTATCTTACGGGGTTTTGTGCTAAAAAAATTAATACATACATATATATATATATATATATATATATATATATATATATAATATATATATATATATATATATATATATATATATATATAGCGAAAATAAGTAAATAACTGGGATCCCTCCGAATCACAGGCAAATAGCCGATAATCGAAGGATAGCAATTTTTGTAGGTGGATCTTACCTAAAGCTCGGTTATCATGTAAGATAGCAAATAGAAATATTATTGATTGTATTTTTATATGATTATATAATGAAATTCAATGTCTATTTATAATAGAACATGACTTAGAGAATAAGCTTACATAACCCTAAACCTAATAGAACCTAAGTCTTTAGGCTTGGGCCTTAACCTATCATCTAACACTCCCATGCATTTTGAACGAGAGATTACCGGACGTAAAAACTGGATAGAATATTGAAATTGCCTTCTTCTTTTCTTTTTCTTTTCTTTCTCTCCTCTTCTTTGTTGTTCGTTTTCACGGAGATGGACTTGTATTTGGCGACATAATTGTATACTGCTTCGCGGTTTTCTTCATTTTTTATGATGTTTACTATTTGTTTTTTACGTCATGGCTTGCTTTTCCTTTAGAAGTGAATGACAATATGGTGGTCAACTTTTGTTGTCAATGACAATGATCTTTAAAAACGAAAAAAAAATTGATGAGAAAGATAAAATATATGGTTGATTGAAGGCAACACAACATATTTTTTATATTTTGACAGCTAGGGATTTAGGGTTTATGCATTGAATACGAAAAACAAAATTATAATTAAAAAAAAATAAAGCGAAAATAACTGAGATCCCTCCAAATGTACATGGCTTTCTACGAACCTTCTTTCTAACGTATTAAGACACTTTAAAAACATTTATGGACCGGTAATGCCACTTAATTTTTATTTATTTTTTTTTTTTTTTTTTTTTTTTTTTTGAACATAAGAGATTTATTAAAAACCCATACTAGTAAGAAGCTAGCATGGAAAGATCAAGAAAAGGCCACTTCAATATTCATGACTTTCTAGTGACACTTTAACCGTAACGAGGTACCCCGTAATGATTTTTGACCCATTCTCTAGGCATCCTAAGATGTATACTTAATGAAGTTTGAACCTAAAACTTCTTGTGAGAACATCCGGATGCTGGCCACATAATTTTCTAGCTAGAGTAGAGAAAATGTGACATTAAAGCTTAAGAGATGTCACTAAAAGTTAAGAAAAACACAAACATTGCATTCATATCCATATCACTAGGGTTGGGGGTAGAAGATAAGATAAAGGATGAGAGTGGAGTAAAATATCCATTTGTTTATTTTAAACAGAAACATGTGTGAATAAATCTTTGAGTTAATTGATTGAAAATGTATCATACATGCAACTTATTGTTATTGTGTGTACTGAATTTTTTTTTTCTTATTGTGTGTACTAAACTTTTAAATTTTAATTATTGTGTGTATTTTGTGACTATTTTACCCTTAATTTTTTCAAATTTCAAAAGGTAAAATGGTCATTTTACATTCTGAATAGTCACAAAATACACGCAATAATTGAAATTTGAAGGTTTAGTAGACACATTAAGGGGGGAAAAAATTCAGTACACACAATAACAAAAAGTGGCAAGTATAATATATTTTCAAGTAAATTAACCCAATATCTTTTTGACTCTTGGGATATACAGTGATTTTTAAGGAGACTACAAACATACAGTAGTAACAGTTTTGCGGCACTAAATTATGTCACTAAATATCACTTTTCTAGTAGTGGATATATGTCTTGACCGTTTATCAAAATTCGTCAAGCTCAAATTAAGCAGCTTCTACAAAAGAGTATGACGTGTGACAGTAGTACGTCACCATTTTTAAATGATTAAATGGTATATATCTTCTACAAATGGAGAGGAAATCACGATTAAACAATAAGATTGGAATCGAACACTCACTCAAAGAATAATACTCTATACCAATTTTGTTGGTGCAAGTGTAGGCCTTCCTACAACCCCTCTTTATATACGCATCAAATCTGGTTCATTTCCACTATTTTGATTCGTTATTCATTTCCAATTTATATGTATCTGTAGTTATTATCAACTTTTTACGTACAGTATATAATAAATAAATACTATATTATATTTTGCAGTTACTATACTAGAGATAAACAAAACAAAAATGTGTCTTAGAGCACCCGGTACAATGACGAAGGAGCTTCGCCATGCCCATGTGGCAACTTAGCCATGCCTCTTCATTGCACCCCATCCCCTTGTTGTGGCTCGCCGTGTGCATGCTCCTCGTCTGCACGACGAAGGAGTATGTTGTACGAAATACATATATATATATATATATATATATATATAATGGTTGTGTGTGTGAATAAGTGTATATGTGGGATCCAAATGAGTAAGTTGTGGTATGTTATTGGGGAGGGGGGTTGTAAAGGGAGGTATGTCATGGTGACGTGGCACCCCGTGAGGCCCGAATGAGTAACTTTAGCTTGTCATTGCACCTGGTGCTCTTATATTCCGGAACCAGAAAAGGCTAACAATCCTAGCATGCATGTGTAGTCATCTTTCATACTGTATTATTTCCGTTTAACTAAAAATACAATTATAATTTCCCTTAAACTAAAAAATACGTACTTAGAATCTTAAACATTAAGGAAAATACCATTACAATTGAGTTTTGAAAAGTTGCCTATAGACTTATAATACTCCTTAGTTCCCTATATACAGGCATATGGACTTTAGTATTAGACACCCTAAGCAAATACAACAAACATAACCACTACAGTACTAGGTACTTTTCTTCTACTAATTCACCTCGCCAAACAATGTCTTATAATTCAAAATCCAAAAAGGATCTTGCAATGATTGGAGCTGAAGGTTTTGCTCTCTTGGATAATAATTTCTCAGGTGGGTGGAACTCAAAGCCTCCATCATTGGAGACAACTGCTCCACCACATAGAACTCCACAACAAACCATGTTTCCCTACCAATATAAACCCCAACAGTCTTATTTTGTGCAACAAGTGCCAGCAAAAAGGGCAGAGATGGTGATAGATTGCTACGAGGCGGTCAGCATGTATGGTGGGACTCTGATCGTAGATAAAACTAAAAGGAAGCCCGCCCGTAGGGGCTTCTTTTATTGATAATTCTAGATATGGATAGATGTATCTCAAAGCTTTGTGTGTATCCATCCCTTGCCAATAATTGGTTTTACGTGGATGTGCAAAGATTGTTGAAATCAATTACAATGCTAAATTGCTAATACTACTCGATTGCTGTATTTAAATAACTGCTAATGGTGTTCTCTTGGTTTTTTGACCTCCTTCTTTTAATACTCCATAATTTAGACTTCATTTACTAAAAAAAGAGTTTAGGAAGATTATTATAAACCAAAAGAATGTCGATATGCAACTACAAGGATCAACAACTTAACATGACTCTCAAACTCATAAGAAGAAAACGGAATATAAGGATACTCCTAAGATCGGTACCACCAGAAAAACAAGTAGATTGAATGGTGAATGTCACCTATAGATACGCTATAACAAATCCAAATTGGACCTGGCAGTCGGCACAAAGGTTATTCTGAACATTTTCATAAACGAAATTTTCACTACAAGAAAAGGAAGAACGGGCGACGATGACAACGCCGACGACATAATGTCGTCGGCATAAACCACTAAACGACAAAAAACAGGCTTGACCAAGCCAAAGTTGCGTTGAATTTTTATGATGATAAAATACCGACGACACGACGTCGGTATAATTATGCCAAAGTTTTACTTTTCAAAACCTAGTGAAAATTTGGGCGGGAGTTTGACCCGCCAATATTATGTCGACGACATGTCGTCGGTACGATATAAACCAAAAAATAATTGTGATTAGCGTGGGATTGGCGATTGATTAAGAATTATTTTGCCGTTACTGTTATTCTACCGACGACATGTCGTCGGTATTTATTTAGGTCAAACTTTTGACTTTCCCCGCGTGTGAATAATAGCGAATGATTGGGCAGGGGTTTTTCCCGCCTTTATGACGCCGACGACATGTCGACGGTAGTTTATGGTTATACATAAAATCTTATCCAATAATTGATAAACCGTATCCCCACCTTTTACCCCGCCAATTTTTTACTTATATATATCGTATAATGAAATTATCACAAAACATGTAAATTCTCACAAAAAACACACATAACAATGGATGGTTTAACACCGGAACAGGAATGGTCAAAGGCTTTATCACACGAGCTCCTGTATAATGAAATTATACTTCATTGGGGCTGCGAAATTTTTGATGAATATGGTTCTTATGCGAACTATGCACCGTGGCAAAAGAGATAAGATTCTGGAATGGTTGAGGAGAAAGCCGTACTATAGAGAGTATTTGGAAGAGCTAGATGCTGCTGAAGCTCAACGTGCTGCTGAAGCTCAAGTTGCTGCTGTTGGAGGTGACGATGAAGCTGAAAGCACGTTGGACGTCGACACCGAATTTGGTAATCCGGAAAATAGAGTAACAAATCTCGAAGCTACGTTTGCACATTTCAAGGAAATGAGAGCAAGGAAGGGAAAAGATGGTGCGAGTTCCAGCAAAGCGGGAGGTAGCCGCAAAAAAAAAATAAACGGGTTGTTTCGTTTGATCTGTTTCGTTTGGTTGTCGAGTTGTTTAGTTTGAGTTGTTTCGTTTGGTTGTCGAGTTGTTTAGTTTGATCTGTTTCGTTTTCTTTTCGAGTTATTTCGTTTGATTTTGTATGAAATGTATGTGGTTGAGAACTCTTGTGTGTTTTAAATAAACGGTTTGCCTTCATGTTTGTTAGTTGTGATATTGTTCCTTCAGTTCCATTCTTTGTGCATATGTAATTTAAAACATACGTATTACTCCAACATTAAAGCGTACGAATTAAAAATATAAAGCACATTCGACATCAGTTTTCACAACAACAACAAACAACAACAACAGCAACAATAACACAACAAACAACAACAACGACAATAACAGCAACAACAACAACCTACATACGAAGATTTCCCATATCACCTAGCATGTCATTATAAAGGTCGTGAAATAAGGCAGCTGAATCAATTGTGTGTTTGTTTGGATGCATATACACTTCTAGCCTTTTATTGAGTACCATTATCTGGTGATTCATTTTGATGCAGTTTGAGCACTCTGTATTTCCAGGACTCGATGTTGAAAGTCCTGCAGTGTAACGAGTTGGAGTTATGGATGGTCCTGCGGAATGAGTTGGAGGCGTTGAAGCTCTAAGAGAACCGGTCATTTTGGCGAGTCGTTCCTCCTTCCATAAAAAAAAAAACCGCATCCAAACTCCTTTGTCCCACCCTGTTAAAGAGTAAAAACTATTACTTTTAACAACTAACCAAATTATTTATATAACACACAAAAAAGTATGTAATTGTTCACCTTTGATAAAGGACATGCATAGTATTATTTACCAAGGGAGTAAGGTTTATGCGATTCTCGCAGAATTACGTCTCCTCGTTTACAAGGACAAGCAAAAGCTTCAAATTCCGCCATCTTCACCATGATAACAGTGTATGTTTGTGGTTGTGAGGTTAAGTGGTTTTGAGTATAAGAGGTTGTTAAGTTGTGTGGATAAGATGTTAGTATATAAGAGCAGATCTTGGTGAGAAATTTTTGGTGGGAAAGTTTTGGTGGGAGATTTTGGTGGGAAGTGTTTTGTTGACAGATGGTGTGATATTATCTAGGGTTTCTTGTGTATAACATCTCGTGTAGAACCATATCATCTCGGCTCGTTCGTTTAACATCTCGTATACAACCATATCATCTCGGCTCGTTCGTTTAACATCTCGTATACAACCATATCATCTCGGCTCGTTCGTTTAACATCTCGTGTACAACCATATCATCTCGGCTCGTTCGTTTAACATCTCATGTAGAACCATATCATCTCGGCTCGTTCGTTTAACATCTCGTGTACAACCATATCATCTCGGCTCGTTCGTTTAACATCTCGTGTACAACCATATCATCTCGGCTCGTTCGTTTAACATCTCGTATACAACCATATCATCTCGGCTCGTTCGTTTAACATCTCGTAGTACAACCATATCATCTCGGCTCGTTCGTTTAACATCTCGTATACAACCATATCATCTCGGCTCGTTCGTTTAACATCTCGTGTACAACCATATCATCTCGGCTCGTTCGTTTAACATCTCGTGTACAACCATATCATCTCGGCTCGTTCGTTTAACATCTCGTGTACAACCATATCATCTCGGCTCGTTCGTTTAACATCTCGTGTACAACCATATCATCTCGGCTCGTTCGTTTAACATCTCGTGTACAACCATATCATCTCGGCTCGTTCGTTTAACATCTCGTGTACAACCATATCATCTCGGCTCGTTCGTTTAACATCTCGTGTACAACCATATCAAACGAAACAACTTGACAAGCAAATGAAACAACTCGGCTCATTAGTTAGGAATTGCATCTTTCAAACTAGAACAAGATAAGCTGAAACTTTGTTGTTGAGCACGAGTTCCATAATTGCTCGGATCATTCGTTTAACATTTCGTATACAACCATATCATCTCGGATCATTCGTTTAACATCTCGTGTACAATCATATCATCTCGGATCATTCGTTTAACATCTCGTGTAGAACCATATCATCTCGGATCATTCGTTTAACTCTCTCATCCTAAAATTATTATCCCTTTTTTTACTTTTTCGGTATTTACTTTTCTACTTTAACCTAAAGTATATTGATGAGTGTGTAAATACTCATCATTTTATACCCATAAAAGACACAAAAATGACCAAAAACACCCAATATATATAGCAGATATCCTTGGTTTGTGTTTTATGTGTTTCAGGTACTGAAGGATTGAAAACGGAACAAAAACGAATATTTTTGAATCGACTCGACAACAATTGATCAAGTGAAGACAAAAGTCAAAGACAAAGTCAAGTCAACCCCCAAAAATACCAAAATAACACAAATAGTCCTTGGAAATAATTTCTAGTTTTGGCATAATTAGTCCTGGGATTTTCAGATTTGACAACAATGGTCCCTCAAAGTTAAACCCAATTTCAAATCTACTCCTTAAATAATAAACCCAGCTTAAACTAAAAAACCCAACCCAGTCCAATCCTAAACATAAGCCCAGCCCAATCCATTAAACATATAAACCGACCCACCATTTCCCTTAGCTAAAAACAGTTTGACCAAAAGTCAAACCGCCTTCTTCCCCACTTGCCGCCTAAACCCAAAACCACCCCTTATCCTTGCAAAACCACCCATCACCTCACCCTTATCTCTTCTTCTTCTCCCTGCTACACTCCACCTAACAGTCCAAAGCATTTAATGCTCCTTCCTCATCACATGTTATCAGTACCTAGTGGTTTTTCCACTAAACTAATTTTGGCGCCAAAATTGAGATGGACGGCTGAGATGATTACAAGCTAATCCAAAGGTCAAGGAATGATCAGAAGGAGATAAGAGACTTATCCCACTTAAGTTTTAGTATAAATAGGTCACAATATAGCCTTAATTGGTGGTAGTTAATTTTTATTTAATCGTATTGTAATTTACCTTGTTCAAGTTTTAGTAATTTAGTTTTCAGTTATCATTCCAAGTTATTTTAAGGTTGTTTAATGTTTATCATTGTACTAATTTCCAAAAGTTAAAGAAATTTCCAAGTTTCAAGTTTCTAGTGCAACTGTTGAATCAAATTAAGTTAATCAGTGTTTGTATAAGCTTGTTTTCTGTTTTAATAAATTCATGTAAGCTTAATATAGCTTATTGTGAGTTTAAAATAAGATAACTCAGTTACATTCAAGAAATCTCAAGAAAGTCAATGAAAGTCAAAAAAGCTCACAATAAGCAGTTCAGATGAAATAAGCTATTCTGGAAGGCTTAAATTAGGTTTTCTAGCTTGTTTTTAACAAGCTAGGTGTGTTTCTGATCAGTTCTCTCTATTTCAAAGCCTAATTCAGTTGTAAGCTATTTCAATTTTCTTTCATTGTTTCCTAGTCTACTATTCCATAGCTTATTTGTGTACTTATTGTCATTTTCCTTGCTTATCTGTTTTATTTGAAGTAATAGTAGTTTAGTTTGATAATTAGTATAAGCTTATATCTCATTTTCCCTTAATAGCTTAAAAATCAGTCCATTATAGCCATATTTAGCATAGCTTATTGTAGTGCTTATTTACATATTAAAAGTTGCTCATTATAGTTTAAATAAGTCTTTGAATCAGTTATATTTAGAAATCATAGTTTAAAATAGTTGTTGCTTTTGAAAATCAAAAGAAGTCCTTCAATAAGGACTGTTTGGGTTAAAACAGTCAAATGGGTCATTTAGGGTATTCACTGTTCACATGTCATTCCATGAATTTCAATCAAGCTTAATTCTATCAGTATAAGCCATTTTTAAGTTGTATCAAGCCATTTAGACAGGTTCTATAGTTTTTCATGGTCTGTGGCAAAATCTGACCATGAACTGATCAAATAAGCCATAATAAGCAATAAGCTCAATTGGACCTTATTTGTAGCTTTTCTGAGGTCTTTAGATTGCATTTAGTGTACTTGTAAGAGTTGGTTAAATCTCTATTTGAATTGTGTCATTTTGTGCAAGTCTCCACAATAGAAATCCATATCAGCAGTCTGCATCAGTTTTCTAGATTCCATCAATTGCTTAATTGTCATGTTTAATGCCTGAATTTTTTGTTTCTCAGTAGTTTGCTAGGTTGTCTTTGCTTATTCCATATATTAGCCCTTAGTATAGCTTATTTAAGCTTTAAATTAAGCTCAAAAATTCCCTATCTATACAAGCATACACTGAGAATTCAGTGCATACTTGTCTAGAAGAGCCATTTTTCTAGCTTATTTTTAAGCAACAAAATAAGCTTATTTTGGTCTGAATTTTGGTTTCCTAGATCCTCAGTAGGTGAACTTTAAGTGGAATCAGTTTTTGTGGTGTTTAATAATCATTTAAGTGCTTAAAAATAAGCCCAAAATTGCCTAGAATCCAAATAGTTGCCCTGTGCATCAGTCCATCTTTTGGCTTATTTGAGTTTTGATCAGTGCTTATTTGCACTTCTTGTGGCTTTTTCAGTTGTCATTTTAGCTTATTATCAGTTGTTTAACTTATTTCAAGTTTGCCTTTAGCTTATTTACCAGCTTATCAGTCCTTTTTAAACAAACCTTGGGCTTATTCTATAAAAGTCCACTGATCAGCAAACTTAGCTGATTTCTGGGCTTATTTGAGATTTTCATAAAAAGTGTTAGTTGTGAAATTTGCTTATTACCTTGTGCTTAATCAGTTTCAATAATAAAAATACAAAAATAAAATAAAAAGCAAAAAGGTCAGGAGTGGGATTCGAACCCTGGTCTCTGGACTCAACATACACACACCTTACCGTTTGCCCTTGGGACTTCTCTGGGAAGTATTTGCAACATTTAATACTTAACCCACTTTTCCCATTTAAGCTATTCGAGCTTATTAGCTTATTACCAGCTTATCCCATTAAGCTGGCACCCTTTTTATATTTTTCCTAGGCTTGTTTTAGCCTTAAGTTATTTCACAAAAATTTCCAGAATTTTTAGAATAGTTTTAATATTTTTTATGCATTTTTCTTTTTAAAACAGTTTTTAAATCATAATAAAAAATATAAAAGTCAGAAAAATACAAATTTTTTTTCTAAAATTTTCTTTTATCATTTAGAATCTAGGAAAAATAATTTTTCACTTGTAAGATTAGATTTCCAAATATCTTAGTTTTTAATCCGTTTTTAGAATTCCCGTAACGCGTTTTTAATATAATTTGTTTAGATTTTAATTTTCCTGTGAGAATTTGTTTCTCATATCTCAATTAGAATATAATAAAATCAAAATTTCATATCCCAATCATCAGTCAATCTAATTCCAAACCTTACACGATTGTCCATTCCATCGTCGCTGGGACACGACCCGGGTAATCACTTACCTAGTATCACACACACACATCGTATTCACGGGTTTTTGTAAGATAACCTTTTTCCTAAGAGGTTGACTTGTCAATTCTCGCGAATCACGCGTATCCGTCTAATATTAATTATATATATATACTTTAGCACGGATCAAATTTTGGCGCCGCTACCGGGGAGGTTGTGTTGCGACAATATCGTTGAGATTTAAAACGATTAGTGACTTGAGATCCTTCCTTCAGAAGTTTCCACTTTCATAAACATATAAAATACAAAAATATTTTTCTTTTCTTTTATATATATAATATCAAATAAAAAATAAAAAACCCAAAAACATTCTCGTTTTATTGTTAAATAAAAGATAAAAGCAAAATCAATATAATATTTCTCAACTTGGAGTATTATCATAATAAGTTCCCAAACATCAGATTAAAACTTGTCTTTGTGTCGCTTGCGAATTCGGCTCACCTTTGATTGATAAACAAACTATAACGGAGGTTTAAGGAGGGTTTGACATTAAATTGTCGAACCGAAAGGATCGGGTTTTTAAGGAGCATTTATTGCCCACCTTTGCTCCTCCGCCACTCTGTGCGTTTATCTTTTAGAGAGCTACCGTACGCTTGTTGATTTAAGGTTTAAGTTCCTTGTGTTTTGCTTCGATCTTGTTTTAATTGAATTATTTTACTTAGTGCATGCGCACTCGTTCTTCTATGTCGACAAGTCCTTTACGTGAACTCATAGATATTCCGAGAAGACGTAATCGTAGATGTGCTGCCCGAATAGTTGAACCTGAGATTCGTACTATTCCCATTGATAATATGGCAGACAATCGAACAATGGCGGAGATGCTCCAAGCACCCACCGAGGGTTACGGAGATGCCATCGTTTTACCACCAATCGACTCTGATCATTTTGAATTGAAAACGCATTTGATTCAACTCGTGTCTACAAACCAATTCCACGGGTTTGAACGAGAAGATCCGTATGCACACATCCGTTGGTTCAACAAGTTGACCTCAACCATCAATTACAAGGATGTGCCGCAAAAAGTTGTCAAATTGATGCTATTTCCGTTTTCACTCGAAGGGGCAGCCCGGATTTGGCTGGAAAAAGAACCCCCTCGATCCATTGAAACTTGGGAAGATCTCGTACAGAAATTTGTCAATTATTTCTTTCCTCCTTCAAAGACGACTAATCTGAAAAATGAAATTTCTGGATTTCGTCAAGGTTTCGATGAAAACTTTGGAGAGGCATGGGAACGATTTAAAGATCTCCTAAGAAAATGCCCGCATCATGATTTCACGGAGTTACAACATATCAATACGTTTTATAATGGGTTGAATAGAAACAATCAAGATTCTCTAAACGCTGCCGCTGGTGGCAATATCTTGAATCGTCGACCTAAAGATGTGCTTGAAATTTGCGAGAATAAATCAAAAGTTCCTATTTCTCGAAACAAAGTGAATGTTCCTATCACTCCTGCTTCTTCATCCGGTAACTCATCAGAGTTAGCCGCTCTAACGGACGTAATTCGTTGCATGATGAAGGAAGTGAAAGAAATTAAGAGTGAGATTCATAAACCGGAACAAATCAAAGCAATAAACAAAGTGTGTGAAACTTGTGGTGGCCCGCATGCGTATTACGATTGTCAAGCAACCGATGCTTCTGTTTACCAAGCTTCCGTAGCTGCAGTAAACTACAATCAAAACCGACCGCATGCTGAAACTCATTACCGAGCACCAAATGCTATGGTACCACCTGGTTTTCCACCCGTACCAAATCAAAATAATCAAAATCGCTTTGTTCAAAATCAAGGACAAAATTTCAACAATTCTCAGAATTTCAACCAAAACCGTAACAATTTCAACCAGCCTTATCAAGCTCCGAATCAACATGTTTATCAACAACCTCATCAAGCTCCTTTGACTAATGATTTCATGAAAATTACTGAGTCCATCATGCGTTCAATGCAGACTCAAATCAATAATATGAAAGTCGAGTTGAGAAAGGAAATTGATACTACGTTGTCTCATCAAACAAATGAGTTGAAGAATATGATGTGCAGTTTCATGAATATGAACATGAACCAATCTTCTTCATCTTCCGGACGACTTCCGAGCAATACCATTCCTAATCCTAATGATGAGTTGAAATCCGTCACCACTCGTAGTGGTAAGACGCTGATGCGTGGGTTTTGCAACCTTACAACAGGTTTTACCTCTCGAGGGATCTCAAGAGGCTTACAACCCCACCAGGCAGTGTACCTGACCGATGTAGTATAGTGTAGTGGTAAGTACGGGGGATTGATCGTTCTCCACAGGGAATAGTGTTCGTTAGGTGTGAAAGGCTACTCTAATTAGGTCTAAGGGTTGAGGAAGATTCTTTTTATGTTTTTTTATAATTTATAAAAGCAAGTAAAATCTCGGGTTTTGAAGGAGTGGGCGGAATTAGTTGCTAGTCAACTAACCCAAATTACTACAAATGCAAATAAAATAAAATAACAAAAATGAAAAGTGGTGAGAAACTTATGTGTAGGGAAATGTGTTTACTTAGATTTCCTTACTCCCTAACTATCTTTTACCGGTTAATTAGTGTGTATTAGTCGCGTGGATGACGGGTGTATTCCTTAATACCATTCGTGGGGTGGCGTACTTACTTCCCCAAACTCTACAAGCTCCTACTTCACTCCTATGTCGAGCCGGCTAGGAAGCTCCTAACATGGGATCACTAGAATTCGCTTGTGCATTAAATACAACCATAAAAACCTTTAGTACGCGTTTGGTTCATGTTTCTTAAGACGTTCAAGCAAGTTACCGAATAGGAAGTTAGCCAGTTTTCTTAAGCCTAACATAGATAAACAATCATCCAATACAACTAACAACACACTAACAACCAATAATCAATAGCTAGGTTTCATTAGATCTAAGCAAACACAAGATAAAATTAGCCTAACATGTTAAACAAAAGACAAGCATAAGATAGAATCAAACAACACATAGACATATTGAATGATTAATTGATAACTTATCTTTCAATGAAACATGGAAGATCTCAAGGCAAAAAGCCCTGAAAAAGTAGCTAAAATCGTCTTAGGGTTTTATCCCAAAATTCCACACACTAAGCTCTCTCTTAATGACAAAAAATTAGAAAACTATATATAGACTTTGACATCTGACGGCGTCACCTTATGCATTGTGACGCCGTCACCTCGCCGCTTTTAGGGTTCCCGGATGACCATCTTGACGCCGTCCCTCTTTAGCTCTTCAAAAATCCATTCTGGCTTATCAAGGCTTGACGCCGTCGGATCATGAACGTGACGCCGTCCCCTTATGATTTAAGCCGTGACGCCCTTGATTTAGTTAAAGCGTGACGCCGTCAGAATTCTCATGCAAACTCACTGGCCCGTCATGAGTAAATTTCACATCCAACTTTTCTTGCCAAGGCATGACGCCGTCCCATGTTAATTGTGACGCCGTCAAGAGTAACTTTTAGCCGATTCTTGAGACTTTGCCGTTTTCTTCACTTTAATGCTCCAAAAACGTCCAAAATGCCTCCTTTTCCAGATTTCTCCTCAAAAGTACCTAAAATGACAAAAGGAACGATTTAGGGCAATATTTGATCAAATAAATACGATTTCGGGCTTAAATGACCCCTTAAAAGCGGTACACTTTTCGCTTCATCAAATACCCTTACACTTGAGATTTGCTTGTCCTCAAGCAAATGCGCTTTTATTCTAATCAAAATACAAGTTAGGGGTCATTTAATGCAAACATAAAAGTAATTACAACAAATAATCGTTCCACTTCAATCATAATAAGCACGGAGATTACATACTAGCACCTCACAAGTAGTGTTTAGATACTCACATCTCTCAAGTGTCATCAAAATAAATCTCATAAATGAAAACGGAAAATATCTCTCACTACCTGTCATAGCAAATAGATTACCATAGGCTTGGGAAAGGATCGAAAACCTCCTCCACTAGGCGTAAGCACCTAAGATAAACTATCAAAGAGGGCTTTTAAATGGGTTATAACGTTAGGTGTAGGGAAAAGGAGAACACGGTTTTGTTGGATAAGGGATATTTTACTGGTGGCTAGTTAAAGATCTTGATCAATCACATGTACTATACAACGTTGCTAAGCCAAGACTAGACTCGATCTTAAGCTAATGAAAGAAAATAACAAAACATAAACATAAAATAAACATAAAATGAAACGGGATGGTAGTCCGTATGTTTTTTCTACTTTTCTTTTTCTCATTTTTTTTGTATTTTTCTTGATTTTTTTTTTTTTTTTTTTTTTTTTTTTTTTTTTTTTTTTTGCATACACTTTTACCCTACCATCCAAAATAATACATCATAGGGGCGTTGCATCCCCTTACACTTGAACTTTTACATAACTTTACAAATAACTATTCTAATGACTCGAATTAAGATAATTGAAAAACTTGGAGTACTTTTAAAACATTTAGCACATATGGGGGTAATAAATGATGTTCTTCCCCATTACTCCATTACACTAGTACTTTACCCACGAGTCCCAATCGTCCCAAAACAATATGTACAAGGATATGACTCGACTTAGCAACCATGTAATCAACTAGATAATTAACTTGGGTTTAAACAAATGTTGTAACAATAATGCACTAAAAATGAGTGCATACAAGGTAGGCTAAGGCGATTTGGGTGTACATTTAAGTGGGGTGTAACAAATTCTTCCTTTAAGTAAAATGCTTAAAGGTCGAAACGAAAAGATAGGCTCTGAGGGGTGTACTAGGGGTATCGTGTACTAAAAATGAGTACAACGCAAAGGGTGTGGGAGAATTACTTGACCAATGTAGCCAATGTAATTATAACAAAAACACAGGTGTAAAACAATGGGTTAATCCTAATGCCTCTTATCATGTAGTACATCTAACTACACGAATGTAGTCTCACTTGTGGCCTTGGAATGGTCCTAACGCAAGTTCTAGAATCTAAGTGCTACCGGTACACACATCATAGCATAAATGCTTTTCCTACCAATTCTAGGGGCGAACCTCACATATTTGGGGGTGGAAAATTTTTTAGTGGTACGGTTTTTGTGCTAGTCATATAACTCCTATCCATGAGACGCTTATTAGGATCAAAGTTTCACTCCTATATGTTGTAAAAAATTTTAAATTTGGCACTAAAATTACCTTAACAAGTATTTCTCTCAGTTTTATTACACATCTACCATCAAACAAACAAAAATCAAGTGCAATAGCATTCTCTAAAATCGTACTTTTACCCTCCCCTTACACTTAAGATGAACATTGTCCCCAATGTTCAAATGACAAATGTAAAAGCATAAAGTAAAAGAATGAAATCAAATACTCCCCTGATTCGCTCGTTGGATAATGAAATTACACGGTTAAATCTTCCTCCAAAGGAATGTTGAAGCTCCATGACTAATGCATCGCCATAAGCTTGATTCAAAACATTTCCTTGTCCAAAATAACCTGTTGAACCTGAGAAAACAAACACGAAAACCTGCATAACATCGGCGGGATAAAATCTATATATAAGGATATAATGCTTGTGGAATGATAACTTTGCAGATTCCTGGAGATTATAAGTTGGAGATTTTAATAAAAACTTTTTATGAAAACAAAATTTTCAAAAATTTCTGGAAATTAAATCTGACGCCGTCAGGTTATAACCCCTGACGCCGTCAGAAATGACCTGACAAAAATTTTCATTTTAAGTTTCCGGAAAATTTCTGGAAAAACCTTTACCTTACTTCCTGGAAATTCTGCAAAACATCATTATGACTCGATACAAGCATTTGACTCAAACAAATACGAATATGTATGCTAACTTATTATTATTATGATTCATGTTCATTTGTGTTCTAATAAACCGATTTAGATTTCCCTTACACTTATCTTTTGCAAAATACCTTTATATGTAGTTAAGACGAAGTTAAAAACAACATAAAGCATTTTCACAATTTAGTTTTTAACATGAATCAATAAGAATAAAAATTACACACACATACGAAACAAATAAAACAAACACACAAACAAATGAACACACAAAGCAAATAAAATAAATAAAGCTTGGGTTGCCTCCCAAGAAGCGCTTGTTTTTGTTCGAGTCATGAGCCTGACTCTACCCTTATTTAATGGATAAAGGAGAGGTTTTCCCTACACTTAGGATTAAGTGCGGGTGATAGTAGCGATACACACCAGCTCGGTAGGAGTATGCCACGTGAGGAAAGAGTGGTGGATGAATTATATGCTCAAAGGGGTGTGCTCCTTTCATCATAACCTTACCTAGTTCACTTTGGTCAATGGGTGAATTAAAGTTTTCTCCTAAAAAGGGATCATTTTCTAACAACTTCGAGAGACTCCTAATTGGGAATCCATCTTGACCCAATAGACCCGGTTTAAACCCATAATGTTTCTTATGATCAATCATAAATGGGTGATGTAAGCATGTAAGGTCATTTTCCACTCCTATATTGGTTTCCTCTCTACAAGGCTTAGAGTCCACTACCTTTATCCTAAGACTACCCGGACTATATGGTTTGATGGGTGGATCGGGACCTATTTCATTTCCTAAATTCACATCTAAAGATGGAAGATTAGGTAACGGTTTTGGTTGAGGCTCTGGTTCATCAAAACTAGGAACTTCCATAGAACTAAAAGAAAGGTTGTGATCACAAGTATTCAAACATACTTCTTCTAGTTGTGTTTGGTACAAGGGCTCTACCTCTATTGGGGTTCCTATAGTCTCCTCAACTTCTTCCGGGTAAGTCACGGGCGGTGTGTGTGCCTCAATTGATGGTAGGACTTGTGGGGTACTTGGTGGGCTTATGTTACTTACCTCATCATTCCTTATGTCAAGATCACCTATATCCTCATCATGTGTTTTAGTATGATCTAACCCTAACATTTTACCAAGTATCTCAAGTACTTCTCTAGGCATCTCAACTTCAATGTCCGAATCATAAGGATCATCCTCAATATTCTGACTGCTATATTCAAATTGCCCAAAAGATTCATCATGTGTTTCTTGAGATTCATCGTCATCGATCATAAAACCTAGGTCTTTTTGATCAATGTGATCATGCTCGGCTAGATCCTCCATCACATCAAGATCACCTAAGTGTTCACCCTGTATTATGGTAGTGCCTAACCATGACATGCAGCTAGGTGGCTCAACTCTAACCATCTCAGAATCTTGGTTTGACTCTAAGTCCATGTCCTTGGAAACTAGGTCTTTTTGCTCATACGAATCCATCAATTCGTTCCACTTATGGGTCATCGTTAGGAAGCTTTCCTCAAAATTCATCCAAAGGGTCTTACTAAAAGGAATTGATCCAGATAATGATTGTCTAAGAGAAGTATCACATGCATAGAATTCATTAAACCCATCTAACCTTACCCCCAACTTTATTTGGATATCACAAAGATCACGAAACAATTCATAGGAATGATAGGAAACAAATCTCTTGGTGAAGTATAATTGTTCATCTATTGTCAATGATCTAAATGGAATTTCATCCGCCATAGTGACAAATGAAAATGGTTTTACAAACAAAGGGCACAAAGAAAAAGATAGACTAAAGAAATCTAATAAAAAGAAAAATAAAAATCTCACTAGAAAGGAATCTAGTGAGTAGACCTAATAAAATAAAAATTCAACCTAAACAATAACTATTCCCCGGCAGCGGCGCCAAAAACTTGATGCGTGGGTTTTGCAACCTTACAACAGGTTTTACCTCTCGAGGGATCTCAAGAGGCTTACAACCCCACCAGGCAGTGTACCTGACCGATGTAGTATAGTGTAGTGGTAAGTACGGGGGATTGATCGTTCTCCACAGGGAATAGTGTTCGTTAGGTGTGAAAGGCTACTCTAATTAGGTCTAAGGGTTGAGGAAGATTCTTTTTATGTTTTTTTATAATTTATAAAAGCAAGTAAAATCTCGGGTTTTGAAGGAGTGGGCGGAATTAGTTGCTAGTCAACTAACCCAAATTACTACAAATGCAAATAAAATAAAATAACAAAAATGAAAAGTGGTGAGAAACTTATGTGTAGGGAAATGTGTTTACTTAGATTTCCTTACTCCCTAACTATCTTTTACCGGTTAATTAGTGTGTATTAGTCGCGTGGATGACGGGTGTATTCCTTAATACCATTCGTGGGGTGGCGTACTTACTTCCCCAAACTCTACAAGCTCCTACTTCACTCCTATGTCGAGCCGGCTAGGAAGCTCCTAACATGGGATCACTAGAATTCGCTTGTGCATTAAATACAACCATAAAAACCTTTAGTACGCGTTTGGTTCATGTTTCTTAAGACGTTCAAGCAAGTTACCGAATAGGAAGTTAGCCAGTTTTCTTAAGCCTAACATAGATAAACAATCATCCAATACAACTAACAACACACTAACAACCAATAATCAATAGCTAGGTTTCATTAGATCTAAGCAAACACAAGATAAAATTAGCCTAACATGTTAAACAAAAGACAAGCATAAGATAGAATCAAACAACACATAGACATATTGAATGATTAATTGATAACTTATCTTTCAATGAAACATGGAAGATCTCAAGGCAAAAAGCCCTGAAAAAGTAGCTAAAATCGTCTTAGGGTTTTATCCCAAAATTCCACACACTAAGCTCTCTCTTAATGACAAAAAATTAGAAAACTATATATAGACTTTGACATCTGACGGCGTCACCTTATGCATTGTGACGCCGTCACCTCGCCGCTTTTAGGGTTCCGGATGACCATCTTGACGCCGTCCCTCTTTAGCTCTTCAAAAATCCATTCTGGCTTATCAAGGCTTGACGCCGTCGGATCATGAACGTGACGCCGTCCCCTTATGATTTAAGCCGTGACGCCCTTGATTTAGTTAAAGCGTGACGCCGTCAGAATTCTCATGCAAACTCACTGGCCCGTCATGAGTAAATTTCACATCCAACTTTTCTTGCCAAGGCATGACGCCGTCCCATGTTAATTGTGACGCCGTCAAGAGTAACTTTTAGCCGATTCTTGAGACTTTGCCGTTTTCTTCACTTTAATGCTCCAAAAACGTCCAAAATGCCTCCTTTTCCAGATTTCTCCTCAAAAGTACCTAAAATGACAAAAGGAACGATTTAGGGCAATATTTGATCAAATAAATACGATTTCGGGCTTAAATGACCCCTTAAAAGCGGTACACTTTTCGCTTCATCAGACGCATAATGGACCCTCGACTCCTATGCCCCCTCCACCGGGGGAAGTGAATCGAGATGCCGAGGTGACAACGGACAAAGTGCATTTCTCAAGCCCACAAAGTAGCGCACACGTCCAACCTCCAAATGTCCAAACTCAAGTTCCGGAACCCGATGTTCCGAAGACCAATCCTAAGCCTTCAATTCCATATCCTTCGAGGCTTAATGATCAGAAGCTTAAAGACAAAACGAATCAACAGATGGAGAAATTCTTTAAAATCTTCAGTGATTTACACTTTGACATAAGCTTCGCAGATGCTCTCATTCTTATGCCCAAATTTGCATCTACACTCAAAAGTTTGCTAAGCAACAAGGATAAGTTGTCTGAGATGGCAAAGACCCCACTAAACGAACAGTGCTCGGCGGTTATCCTCAAAAAGCTTCCCGAAAAGCTCGAAGACCCCGGCAAGTTTTTAATCCCATGTGATTTCTTGGGGATGGTTCAGTGCTCAGCCTTGGCCGATCTTGGCGCAAGCATTAACCTTATGCCACTCTCGAAATGGGAGAAATTATCTCTTCCGAAGCTTACATCTACTTGCATGACACTCGAGCTAGTGGACCGTACTGTAACTCATCCGCTGGGAATAGCTGAGGATGTCGTTGTGAAAGTGGGAAAGTTCCATTTTCCCACTGATTTCGTTGTGGTAAACTTTGATGTCGATCCTCGAGTTCCACTCATTCTGGGGAGAGCTTTCTTAAGAACGAGTCGTGCTATCATAGATGTGTATGCTGAAGAATTATCCATACGAGTTGATAATGAAGAAGTCACGTTTAACATTAATCAGGACTCTAAACCTCTAACCACCAAATGCAACATTGCTACGGTTAATAAAAAATCTGATTTCGTAATTGCTTCCAAAAGAAGTGATTCGATGCTTTCAAGATTCACGGTTAAGAGTCCTTCACAAAAACGTGCTGAGCTCAAAACAAGGGAAATTACCCCTGGTTCAAGCAAATGGTTTGAAAGCTGTGCTACAGAAGTTAAGAGTGTTTTTTACTATGATGAACAAGAATCGGAGATCACATCGGAAGTGGTGAAAATTGCTAGCTCTAAGAGCACACCACTTGTCCCACCTCCGAAATCGATTTATTGTGTTGAAATTTTTGATTCTGTGGATGATCCTACCATTGCTCTCTCTTCCCCCTCTCTCACTCCGTTTGAGGGAGGTGACTTCATTTTGGAAGAGATTGAAGCTTGGTTGTCTTGTGATTCAATTCCATCTGAAATTGATGATGGTGTATTTGACATGGAGGGAGACATTCTTCTAATTGAGAAGTTACTTAATGAAGATCCATCATCCCTCCCTCCGAAAGAACTTCATAATGAGGAAATCAAATCTGTTGAAAATTCTGATGATCCTCCGGAGGTCGAACTTAAGGACTTACCGCCTCATCTCGAATATGCATTTTTGGAGGGTACCGATAAATTACCCGTCATAATTGCTAAAGATTTAAATGATGAGGAGAAAACCGCTCTCATAAAGGTTTTAAAGTCACACAAGCGAGCCATCGCTTGGAAACTTTCCGACATTAAGGGTGTTAACCCGGAATTTTGCAGATACAAGATTTTAATGGAAGATGACTTTAAACCAGCGGTTCAACATCAAAGAAGGGTTAATCCCAAAATTCACGAGGTTATCTGATGAACTCAAATAAGTGCATTTTATTACCGTCATTTATCCTATTTATTTGACTTGTTTTATTATATTATCTGTGAGAATTGATACGTTAATGTTTACTTTTGTAATTCTCAGGTAAAAACAAGTATTATGTGAAACTTGGCGATTTTGGACTAATTATGGAGCAAAACAAGCAAGAAGTTAAGAGTCTACTGAAATGTACAAGATTAAAACATTCTGCTCCAGATACGCCGCATCTTGCTTATTACATACGGCGCATCACTATCAAGATTTCACAAGATATTATCCAAGACAGCAAGGACATGCGCCGCATCTAAGAATGGAGTTACGCCGCATCTTCTGGCGGTGTACGAATATTCCTGAATATATTAATCTTGGACCCCACGCGAAGTTAAGTCAATGCGCCGCATCTACTTATTAGATGCGCCGCATCTAGCCCTCAGACAGAAACTATAAATACCCCAAAGTTAGACGAATTTCAAAGACTTAAGACTTTTGGTACGTACGATATACGAAGGACAGAAGCCCTAGGCCGAATTCAGTCGAAGTAGCAGCACAAGACACACCTTAAACAAAGATACGAGAGCTGTAAGAAGGTCCTGCATGTATTCAATTCATTAAGTAGTTTTGTTTTATTTTATTAGTACACTTTAATTGGTCAGGATTGATGGGCTTGTGTTATGTTATCATTCACTTCAACTCCCCTTAAAATTGCTTTCCCATTAATTAAAGTTTATATGTTGATGTCTTTGGTGACTTTTATTAGTGCATTGATAACCTCTGTGTCTAGCTGAGCATTGCTTGGGTCGCCATGCCCCTTCCTCGCCTATTTATTAGATCGCCTATGCATTCTATCGTCTGTAAAAAAGTAGGAAGAAAGATAAATAGGATAGTCATAAGTAATCATTAAGGGTTTACTCGCCGATAAGATTAGAACCAACGAGAAAGGACTTAATCTCGGTGCGTTGCATCGAACTATACACTTCATATAAAACTAGCAATAAAACAAGTGACAAGCTACTTAACTATCAGGACAGGTCTTCTTATTGTCTCAAGTATTTATCTGTGTACGTGTGTGCTACTCGCTGATTCGTGCTTATTAGTTTAGTTTATATTTAATCACAACCAAACCGTGCCAGTCTCTCAGGCTGAAAACCCCCTTGCGTTAGATTAGGTTGTATAGCTAACTTAAGATATTAAAATACTGATTAGGATAACTAGATAATACGTTCCACTCTTAGTGATCGACACTCTACTTACCATTATATTCATACTGACTGGGTACACTACTCGTTAAAGTGTGTGTTATTGATAAGTCGGCTAAATATAAATTTAAAACTTGAATACTGCTAAAACCACAACGACATATCGTGGATATAAAATTAGAGCAATACCACGCACACATCAAGTTTTTGGCACCGTTGCCGGGGAGTGAATTGTTATTATCTGTTAATTTGATTAGTATTTTAATTAGGTTTTTCTTTTTAATTTTTTAATCTAACCGCTAACCGTGTTGTGTATTAGATTAATTGCATTAATTGTATTATTTGCATATTTTCTGTTTTTGTGTGTTTTTATTTTTGTTTATTTTCGTTTGTTTTTATTTTTGTTTTTATTTTTTGTATTTTCTGTATTCTGCTATCGTTGTACTGAGCTTATTCAAACGATACGGCGCATCTATTTTCATAGATACGGCGTATTGCATTTAATTTTTATAAAATACAACGCGGTTAATTAATTCGAATACTGCGTATCTTTCCCCAAGATACGGCGTATTCTGTTTTTAATAAGAAATTTTTCTAAACGTTAACGCCATACGGCGCATCTATTTTTACAGATACGGCGTATCTATTATTTTAATTAAAAACAGTTTTCGAATTATTAAACAGATACGACGCGTCGATTTCTATCGATACGGCGCATCTTTCTGAATCAAAAATCTTGTATTTTGAAACGTAACGAAAATACGGCGCATTAACTTTTGTTAATACGACGCATTTAATTTTAAATAAATATCGATTTTTGATAATTAAAACTGATACGGCGCATTCTAATTTATAAGCGGCGTATCTATTTTCTGAATAAAGTCTGATTTAATTTTAATGAAATAAGATACGGCGTATCCATCTTTTTGGATACGGCGCATCGTCTGCAGATATCAGTAACTTTTATTTTTCGTATTCCGTTTTCAATGTTGATTTTCTGATATATTACTTTCTTGAACATACCCTACTGATGCTTTTGTGATAGTTTCAGGAAGTGCATGACCAGGAGTTCTACGAAGAACTTGATTACACCTTTTGAAGATCCTGAACGAGCCTTTCATTCGCTAAAAAGGCTTTTCAATACAAAAACCTTTGATATTTCAAGTTCATTCGAGCTTGATTATTTTTCTGAAGAGAAAGAGGAAGAAGAAACAGAAGCAATGGGCAAAAACACAACTATGGAGGAATACATGAACAATACCCGCGCTGATTACAGTTCAGGAGTTGCTAGACCAAAGTTTGATGATAAGTCAAAGTTTAAGTTGAAGGGTCAGTTTCTCAAGGAGCTAAGAGAAAATGCTTTCAGTGGAACAGAACATAAAGATGCTAATGAACATGTTGAAAAGGTCCTCAAGATTGCAGATTTGTTTACTACAGAAGGAGTCACTGACGATCAACTTATGCTTAGAATCTTTCCAATTTCACTTAAACGAGCTGCTAATAAGTGGCTAAGGAATGAACCTGGTAGTTCAATCACAACGTGGGAAGATTTGAAGAGCAAATTCCTGAAAAGATATTGTCCACCTGCTAAGACTGCTAAAAAGATGGAGGCTATCAACAGTTTCAAGAAAAAGCCTGATGAAACTCTTTATCAAGCTTGGGAACGGTTTAAAGATTTACTGGTAAAATGTCCTCAACACTATCTAACCCCAATGCAGGAGATAATATTGTTTTATCAAGGATTGGACGTGCCTACTAGACAAATCTTGGATGCTAAGGGAGCTGTGCCTCAAATGAGTGCAGCTAATGCTAGGAAAGCTATCCAAGAAGCTGCTGATCATTCTCAAAAATGGCACGATGGAACCTCTACTAGATCTAAGAGCAGCACTAATTTTGACGGGTTTGCTGCAATTCAAGCTCAATTGGATAAAATTAGTAGAGAGATGAAGAAGCGTGATGAGAAAGTGTATGCTGCCCAAGTTGGATGCGAAAAGTGCGAAGGACCTCACTACACTAAAGATTGCCCGAACAAGAATGAAAGTGAGACGTTTGAAGAAGCATACTACACACAATTTGGACAACCATTCCGACCTTCAGGAAGATTTAGGGAAGCTACTCCGGGATTCTATCAAAAGAACAACTTTAATCCCGCTTATCAAGAAAGGAGGCAGACTTTAGATGACACTCTAAAGCAAATTATGGCCGATGCTGCTAAAAGACATGAGGAGAATACTGCTATGATCAAAGAAATCCGAGCTTCAATGGACACTATTACAAGAAATCAAGGAGCTTCGATCAAAGCATTGGAACAACAAATTGGACAAATGAGCAAAGTTCTTCAAGAAAGGGGATACGGAAGTTTACCTAGCTCAACTGAAACCAACCCAAGAGATCATGTCAAGGCCATAAGCACCACTGAAGAAGTCACTCCTAACATTCCTTTTTCCTAGAAGACTGATGAATGGTAATGATGGTGCAAGACCCGAATTTTTCTTTAATTCTTCAATCAGTTTAAGGAGACTACTCAAAGAGAAGACAAAGATTGAAGAGGAGATCAAGGCTACAATGAAAGAAGAGAGCTCTGCAACCGACTTACATGCCTTGCCTCATAAAGAAAAGGACCCAGGAAGTTTTACTTTACCTTGTTCAATTAATGATATATCTTTCAATAATGTGTTAGCTGACTTAGGAGCTAGCGTTAGTGTAATGCCCCTTAAGACATTCACTACCCTAGGACTAGGAAAATTAGCACCAACTAAGTTGCTTATTGAATTGGCTGATAAAACGGTAAAACGACCTGAAGGGATTGCTAATAATGTGCTAGTTAAGATTGAGAAGTTTGTTTTCCCTGTAGACTTTATTATATTAGATATGCCCGAGGATGTTAAGATTCCTTTAATCCTTGGAAGACCTTTCTTGTCTACTGCCCATGCTAAGATTGATGTGTTTAAAAGAAAAATCTCATTAAGGGTAGGGAATAATAAACTAGTCTATAAGTGCCAAAATCCTACTAAAAGCATGATTAGAGGCGTCTATGTGCTAGGATTAAGAGAACGTATGGACCTCGATCTAGAAGCTAGGCTTATGGGAGAAACATTGATTCAAAACAACTCAACTAATCCTAATCATGCGAACTTCGAGGAATTTATTGATCTTAATGTACCTACCGAACTTAGGCGCGATGTTGTTGATGATTCTGATGATGAGTGGTATGATTGCGTAGTGATTAACAAACGTAGGAGAATAGTTGAGCATACAAATTTGAATAATGATGTGTTTATTGAACTACCACCCCACCTTGCTTATTTATGCCTTTATGATAATAAGAATTTCCCGTCTATCATTTTGTCATCTCTACCCGAAAGGGATAGAACTTTGTTTATACAGATATTAAAGAAGAATAGCGTGGAAATTAAGGAGTGTTCAATATTACTGAATTGGCGATGAGGGAGCGCGATGCTTTCGACTCCTTCAATGATCGATATTAAAGAGCTGAACGTGAGTCTAACTTGAAGACTCTGGAATAAAGACAAGTGCTGACCGGGAGACAACCCGGAAAATTTTTAATATTATGTTCTGTGTCGAGTCAGTCAGGTCCGCAGAGGATACGGCGCATCTCAATCCTGAGATGCGACGCATCTCCTGCACTGGTCATATCTTACTTTATTTTCTGCATTTTTATTTTCGATTTAAAAAAAAAAAAAAAAAAAAAAAAAAAAAAAAAAAAAACTTTTTATCAGTTTATTTTAATGCGGCGCATCCCTGGTTAAGGATGCGACGCATCTTTTATTCTGATTCGTATTCATTCCAGGCTCGATACGGCGTATCTTCTTCCATAAGATACGGCGTATCGACTGACCTGATGATTTTTATTTTAATTTTTATGTTTTATTTTTACTAACTACTAATGTATTATGCAAGTTTGAACTTTCTTAACTCAGGTGTGTTTAAAGTCTTGGTGGTATTATAGATTCCTGCATTTCCTGTGGATACATCAATTATGAAGCTTAAACCTTCTCATCAACAAGAAAGATGATTTTTGCTCTTATACAAATAATGGAGGATCATACCGAGCAAATCTCAGGGGAGTTTTTCTGTTATAATTCTTTTATTTTCCAGTTTTTAATCTTTGATACAAACAACGAGGACGTTGTTTAACTTAAGTGGGGGGATTGGAGAATTAGAACACTTACTTGTCCTAAACTTTTCAAAATATGCTTAAAATGTGCTTAATATATCAAAATTTAAAATTTTTAGCATGTTTTTGTTTAAAGTCTAAGTTGCATAGCTGCACACATAACGTTATTTTCAAAAATTGTGATTTTTTAAAAATTCACAAATCTATGAGTGTGCCGGTGACTTGTAGACTTTAGAACTTGGCTTGTATACTATTCGAGACCACCATAATAAGTATTATTTTTATAATTGGAATGACTTGTCTAAATTGGTAAATTTCTAGGATTACACCCAAATAGCCTTTATATGTTATGTGTTATTAGCTAACTACACTGGTTAGTTAACCCCCGTATAAACCCTTTTGTTACTCTCATTTTTAGAGTAAGATACCCCTAGAAAAACACTCAGAGCCATTCCTTTCGTTTCTTACACCTTTGTTATTATGTTTCGTTACACCCTTACACCTTAGCATACCCTGTAGATTAAAATCCGTGGTTGGTTAATTGCTTTAGGCAAAGTGTGTTTCCTTACATTACCTGTGTTCGCGTGCGTAATTCATTATCTATGGTTAGGTCGGGAAATTGCACAATGCAATTGGAGTGAAAGTAAATATTGTATATCTTTGAGTTTATTTTTTGTGTGTTTACTACTTTCGCTATTACCGTTATTTCTGAAGTCATGAAAAGTATGGAAAAATTATCCAGAGTTATCGTTATAGTGATGTGGTGAAATTTTACACATCTATGTTTATGTTTCAAAAAAAAAAAAAAAAAAAAAAAAAAAAAAAAAAAAAAAAAAAAAAAAAAGAAAAGAAAAAGTTGGCTGTTTATTTTAACCAACTTATGTAAAGTTTTGTATTAAGTGGTTGATATCACCACTATTTGTTATATATTATATTTATGGATTGAATGGGAGTTGAACGTTATGGGAACGCCAACTAAAGGTTATTCTTTGATTGAGATCTTGTTGAGTATAATTCGTGTCTACCTAAAAGCGTGTGTTTCAAGTGTTAAAGCGTGAGTTATTCTATGATATGAGTCTTATTCATGGGATGGTTGGAATAGTAATTAACCACACTTAGGATTTTAATTTATCTGTTTTGTTTATTTTTCATTTTACACCAATTTGTATCCCAAATATTATCCATACCCTATATTATTCTTTATCCAAACCTTTGATTTATTGAGATTAGGGATTTGAGCAATCTTAAGTATCGTAGTCGTGGATTCGACTATGTATTTATGATTTTGTCGCCCTTTTTGATATAATATTATTGGTGAAGATTACTTGGTCCTCTCTTTAGCCTATTCGAGTTAAGGATTTGAGCAATTGCAAGTATCGTGTTCGTGGATTCGATCATGTATTTGTGATTTTGTCGCCATTTCTGGAATTTGAGATCGATAGAGATTGAGAAGAATGATTAACCCTTAACCTACAAACCCTTTTTACCGCTTTAGACTTGTTATTCCTTGGCTTTAGTGGGGGAGATGTGTATACTTGCCAAGTTTATGATAGAATATTCGTCACGACTGGACAGTTAAACGATTAGATTTGCTTTTATCGAAATATTTTATTTTATTCCTAATTCGTTAAGTGTTTGGTTGTGTGATTATGACAAAAATGAATACATGCTTAAATATAAAAATAAATCCTAATATCTTTTAGGATACATTTTCATAAGATTAATTTTAAGGTTTACTTGGGGACAAGTAAAGTTCAAGTGGGGGGATATTTGATGAACTCAAATAAGTACATTTTATTACCGTCATTTATCCTATTTATTTGACTTGTTTTATTATATTATCTGTGAGAATTGATACGTTAATGTTTACTTTTGTAATTCTCAGGTAAAAACAAGTATTATGTGAAACTTGGCGATTTTGGACTAATTATGGAGCAAAACAAGCAAGAAGTTAAGAGTCTACTGAAATGTACAAGATCAAGACATTCTGCTCCAGATACGCCGCATCTTGCTTATTACATACGGCGCATCACTATCAAGATTTCACAAGATATTATCCAAGACAGCAAGGACATGCGCCGCATCTAAGAATGGAGTTACGCCACATCTTCTGGCGGTGTACGAATATTCCTGAATATATTAATCTTGGACCCCACGCGAAGTTAAGTCAATGCGCCGCATCTACTTATTAGATGCACCGCATCTAGCCCTCAGACAGAAACTATAAATACCCCAAAGTTAGACGAATTTCAAAGACTTAAGACTTTTGGTACGTACGATATACGAAGGACAGAAGCCCTAGGCCGAATTCAGTCGAAGTAGCAGCACAAGACACACCTTAAACAAAGATACGAGAGCTGTAAGAAGGTCCTGCATGTATTCAATTCATTAAGTAGTTTTGTTTTATTGTATTAGTACACTTTAATTGGTCAGGATTGATGGGCTTGTGTTATGTTATCATTCACTTCAACTCCCCTTAAAATTGCTTTCCCATTAATTAAAGTTTATATGTTGATGTCTTTGGTGACTTTTATTAGTGCATTGATAACCTCTGTGTCTAGCTGAGCATTGCTTGGGTCGCCATGCCCCTTCCTCGCCTATTTATTAGATCGCCTATGCATTCTATCGTCTGTAGAAAAGTAGGAAGAAAGATAAATAGGATAGTCATAAGTAATCATTAAGGGTTTACTCGCCGATAAGATTAGAACCAACGAGAAAGGACTTAATCTCGGTGCGTTGCATCGAACTATACACTTCATATAAAACTAGCAATAAAACAAGTGACAAGCTACTTAACTATCAGGACAGGTCTTCTTATTGTCTCAAGTATTTATCTGTGTACGTGTGTGCTACTCGCTGATTTGTGCTTATTAGTTTAGTTTATATTTAATCACAACCAAATCGTGCCAGTCTTTCAGGCTGAAAACCCCCCTTGCGTTAGATTAGGTTGTATAGCTAACTTAAGATATTAAAATACTGATTAGGATAACTAGATAATACATTCCACTCTTAGTGATCGATACTCTACTTACCATTATATTCATACTGACCGGGTACACTGCTCGTTAAAGGGTGTGTTATTGATAAGTCGGCTAAATATAAATTTAAAACTTGAATACTGCTAAAACCACAACGACATATCGTGGATATAAAATTAGAGCAATACCACGCACACATCATTTTCAAAAAGGAGGTTCTTAAATTCCTTGATGCCGGATTGATTTACCCTATCTCAGATAGTCCTTGGGTGAGCCCCGTTCATTGCGTACCTAAAAAGGGTGGCATTACCGTTATTGAAAATGATGAAAACGAGTTGATTCCTACTCGATTGGTAACGGGATGGCGTGTATGCATTGACTACCAAAAGTTAAATGACGCCACCCGTAAAGACCACTTTCCTTTACCCTTCATAGACCAAATGCTCGAAAGACTAGCGAGAAACGAATACTATTGTTTCCTTGACGGTTTCTCGGGTTACTTTCAAATTCCCATTGATCCGCAAGATCAAGAAAAGACCACTTTCACGTGCCCTTATGTTACGTTTGCCTACCAACGCATGCCTTTTGGCTTATGTAATGCTCCGGGCACGTTCCAAAGGTGTATGATGGCCATTTTTCATGACATGATCAAAAAGACTATGGAGGTCTTTATGGATGATTTCTCGGTCTTTGGGGATTCTTTCACCACATGTCTCTCCCATTTGGACAATATGCTTAAGCGATGTGAAGACACGAATCTTTGTCTAAATTGGGAGAAAAGTCATTTCATGGTCAAAGAGGGCATTGTCCTCGGCCATAAGATTTCAAAGAACGGGATTGAGGTGGATAGAGCTAAAGTTGATGTTATTGCTAAGCTACCTCATCCACCAACCGTTAAAGGCATTCGGAGTTTTCTTGGTCATGTCGGTTTCTATCGTAGATTCATTCAAGATTTTTCAAAAATCGCCCGGCCGATGACCCGTCTCCTTGAAAAGGAAACTCCGTTTATTTTCTCCAAAGAGTGCATTGAAGCTTTTCAAACTCTTAAGAAAAAGCTTACTGAAGCACCAATCTTGGTTGCCCCCGATTGGGACCTACCTTTTGAACTTATGTGTGATGCAAGTGATTTTTCCATAGGTGCGGTCTTGGGGCAACGAAAAACAAAACACTTTCAGCCTATACACTATGCTAGCAAAACTATGACCGAGGCTCAAGCTCATTACACCACAACGGAAAAAGAATTATTAGCCGTGGTGTATGCTTTCGAAAAGTTTCGGCCATACTTAATCTTGTCAAAAAGCATAGTGTATACGGATCACTCGGCTCTCAAATATCTCTTTGCAAAACAAGATGCAAAGCCGAGATTGCTCCTATGGGTTCTCTTCCTGCAAGAATTTGATATCATCATCCGTGATAATAAAAAGGAGCGGAGAACCTTGCTGCTGATCATTTGTCCCGATTAGAGAATCCTCACCAAAGTGTGCTCAAGAAAAAGGAAATAAATGAAACATTTCCTCTCGAGACACTTAACGTGGTATCTTTTCGTGGTGATTCTAGTACCCCATGGTTTGCCCATTTTGCAAATTACCATGCGGGGAACTTTGTTGTGAAAGGGATGTCGTCCCAAAAAAAGAACAAATTCTTCAAAGATGTGAAGCATTACTTTTGGGACGACCCTTACTTGTTTAAAGTATGTGCGGATCAAGTCATCCGGTGATGTGTTCACGGCCAAGAGGCCGTTGATATTCTTAAGGCTTGCCACAATGGACCCACAGGGGGACATCATGGGGCCAATTACACCGCCAAGAAGGTGTTTGATTCCGGTTTCTATTGGCCCACAATCTACCGTGATGCCCATGACTTAGTCAAATCTTGTGACTCTTGTCAACGTCACGGGAAGATCTCTCAAAAAGATGAAATGCCACAAAACGTCGTTCAAGTTTGTGAAATCTTTGACGTTTGGGGCATTGACTTTATGGGCCCGTTCCCGTCTTCACGAGGGAACAAGTATATACTCGTGGCTGTCGATTATTTGTCTAAATGGGTCGAAGCGAAAGCTCTCCCCACCAACGACGCCCGAGTAGTGTGTAAAATTTTGAAATCACTCTTTTCTCGGTTTGGAACTCCCCGTGCTATCATTAGTGATCGCGGTACGCACTTTTGCAATGAACAATTTGCAAAAGTCATGCTTAAATACGGTATTACTCACCTTCTTTCTACCGCGTATCACCCACAAACAAGTGGACAAGTGGAGGTTTCAAACCGTGGTATTAAAAGAATCTTGGAAAGGACCGTAGGTGAAAACCGTGCATCTTGGTCGGATAAACTAGATGATGCACTTTAGGCCTTTCGTACAGCTTACAAAACACCCATCGGGTGTACTCCTTACAAGCTCGTGTACGGAAAGGCGTGCCATCTGCCGATCGAACTCGAGCACAAAGCTTATCGGGCCTTAAAACATGCCAACTTCGACCTAAAATCCGCGGGTGATCACCGCAAAGTTCAACTCAATGAATTAAATGAACTTCGTGATCAAGCCTACGAGAACTCTTTAATCTACAAAGAAAAAACAAAGAAAATCCATGACTCAAAAATCAAGAACCGCGTTTTTAACGTTGGTGATCGAGTCCTTCTTTTTAACTCTAGATTGAAGATATTCTCGGGTAAACTTAAAACCCGTTGGACTGGACCATTCACCATTGCCAAAGTTTTTCCTTATGGCACCATCGAGTTATCTCAAACCGATGGACCAAACTTCAAGGTGAACGGTCATAGGTTGAAGCATTACTTTGGAGGGGACATACCACCCATGGTTGTCCCGAATCTCCAAACTTTCCCCATGGACCAATGAATTTGGGGTCGAGTCAAGCTAGTGACTCGGTTAACAAAAACATTAGCATTGCATGGGTAAACGCCCATGTTTCTGTCTTCTCTCTTATTTCTAACACTAAGTGTGGGGGAATCCCACTGTGCTGTGCTCTTTTGTGTTGTTTGCTTTGATTTTCAGGTTTCCCTTGGATTGTGATGATTGTCGCGCCTGTTTTCAATCCAGCCGCCCAATATCCTATCCTTTTGCTAACGATTATCTAGGGATATCTTTTTAATCCTGTTTGTGAAAATAGAGATTTCTTTCACACACTTGGCTATTAGTATTACCTTTTTACGTTTTAAGTAACGGCTTAGTAACCGGTACTTTGAATATTGAGGGCAATATTCAATTCTAAGTGTGGGGGGAATTCTCGCGAATTTTGTCACAATTGTACCTTCTAGTGCCCTAGTACCCCCGTTTTGGTCAAAATTTTAAAAAAAAAATTCGTTTTTAGATAAGAAATTGCAATAAAAAAGAAGTGTTTAGTCTTGATTAGGTTAGAACAGAAGGAATCCCGACTCTGCCAGAGTATTGATCTGGCTGCTTCCTTAACGATTAGACTAAGGTTTTACGATATGTGCAAATGAAAATGCTAAGCATAGAATAGTGGTTTTCTTTAGAGCTTATATAAGTAATCTATGGCTTTTCCTCCCAGGAGATAACTAATTTGACTTAATTAGTGCTTATTTTTCAAAAATTTGAACACACAAAATCATTTTTCTATACGATTCTGAAAAATACTAGTTCAAAGCTTTATTTAAACTTCGGAACAAGCATATGTCATAATAATGTAAAAGTTAAGTAATAAACGTATGTGCTAAAAAGCTACGGTTCAAGATCGACCCTTGGATTCTTATTTTCGGAAGGAATTTAGGTCTTGGCTACCCTCTTACATCGGCCCTTGGACCTCTAATTCAGGAATGTGTGAGGTTTTGGTCTAACACCCTTGGATCCTCATTTCAGGAATGTTTAGAGTCTTGGAATTCTCCATTGTAACGGCCCTTGGATCCTTTATTCCGAAAGGTGTAAGATCTTGGTTCCCGTGAAACTCCGTTAGTTTATATTGCACAAGTTAAAAAAAAAATGATGAAAAAAATGAAAAAATGAGAAAATAAAATGGAATGATATTGCAAAATGCAATAAATTTTGAAGCTTGCTTGTTGTGAATTTTAAATCTATCTTTCAACTAGTATTAGTCAAAGTTTTATAAAAACGTCGATTAAAGTACTTAAATTAAATATATTTTTTTTTAATTTTATAAAAGTATTTCATTTTAAATCAAAGTATTTAATTTTAAATCAAATTATTTAATTTTAAATATAAAATTTTTAATTTTAATTATATATTAAATAAAAGTATTTATAAGAAACAACATTTTTTTAATATATCCAATTCATACAGACGACTTGTCGTCGGTATTTTTTTGGTAAAAACCGCCCAAATATTTCATTTATCCCGCCAAATCACAAGACGACAAAGTTGTTTATTATAACCGACGACATGTCGTCGACATAATTAAATCATAAACAAAAAGTAGATCTGGTCAAACACTTAGACATATTCTCAATTATTACTCACTCCTCTTCTCACCGGCGATTATCAGCACCATCACTACAACACCACCACACCACCACTGCACCATCACTACAACACCACCACCACAGTCTACACCACCACACCATCACTACAACACCACCACCACAGTCTACACCACCCACCACAGGCTACACCACCACCACAGGCTACACCACCACCACCACAGTACTCTACCACCCTCCTCCTCTTCTCTTGTTTAATTCTTTCCTCAACCCTTCTCTTTTTTAATTCTTCCTCTTCTTCCCCACTTTTTCTTCCATACGAACAGTAGGTATTTTTAATTTTTCTTATTATTATTATTTTTTTATTAATTTATGTAATGTAATGTAGCATTTGTTAATTTGTTTGTTGTTGTCTTTTTTTTTTTTTTTTTTTTTTTTTTTTTTTTTTTTTTTTTTGATACTGCCGAAACAGTAGCGAAAGCCGAGAGCTGAGACAGCAGAGACATAGGTAATGTGGTCTATTTTTTATTTTTTTTTAAACTTTTGGTGTCCCGACGACATGTCGCCGTTAACAGTTTTACCTCTTTAACAGTTTTACCTCTTTTTATATAGCCCGAGAGACCACAGCCCAAGAGTGAGAGCCGAGAGCTGAGACGTACAGCCGAGACAGTATGTTGTTTATATATCCTTACTGTTTTTTCATTTTTATGCTTTGCGGATTAATTGTGATTAGTTGAATGCTGGTTCTAGTACGTAGTTGAAAGCGGATTAAGTGTAATTAGTTGAATGCATTATTACTAGAATTGAAGATAATTTGGAATCAGTAATTTGTACACTTATAACAAGGTTTTTAGTAAAAGTAATAGTTGCAAAATGTGTGCTTTAGCTTGACATTGTGCCGTACGTAGCAAGATTCAGAAATAGATAAAGGTTAGAAAATAGAAAACAATGAAGTAGTTATGAATTAAGTAGTTATGATGTATGAAAGGTGTAAAAACAATGAAGTCCTATATTTTGTCATTTAATTGTGGTCACTAGGCGTAAACCTACATAGGCCCGAGTCTACTCAGTCAAGAACATAGAACTTTTTAAAGTTTTATGGTTTGGTAATTTAGAAAAATATATATTGTCATCATATCATGGGGTAATTCATGGAATTGATATGTTCACTAGTAGTTGGAAACATGAAAGTATGAAACTGTTATGGCATGTCTTTCCGATGTTTTTGTTGACACCATGTAAGAATCTGAAATTGATATGTTCACTAGTAGTTGATTAGACATAATTGTATATGTGATTGTTAGTCGATTTGTGAATGTGAATTTAGAATGTTAGTCAATTTGTGTATTATTGTTAGACTCTTGTGAATATTTTAGGATTTTTTAGTGATTAATTTCGGAAAGTCCCCGTCCGAAGTTAATCATCCTATAGAAAACCCGTCCGGAATTAATTTATTAGAAATTAATTTCGGAAAGTCCCTTGTTTGGGACTGCTTTTTGAATGTTTTGTCTCATTTAGGATATGGATGCGTATAACTGATTTACTATTTGAGATGATTTCAACAGTGTTTCTCCTTTACTCCTACGAATATGTCCTTAATGCACATATTTGGGGAGTTGAGGGGAAATGCTGCCGAAATTTTCTCAAATAGTAAATCAGTTATACGCATTCATATATGAGACGAATCATTCAAAGAGTGGGTTAGGATTTCCTTCCATAGTTGCGCTAGGTGAACAAAACAACTCGTAATCATTAATTAAGTGCATATAATAACCGATTGCATCATAAAAATGCAGTTATGATAATTGATAAGAGTTGGACCCGTATAGAGCATCGTGGTTCAAAAGAATTTCTTGATGGTCTTGCCGCCGTCCTTGATCATTGTAAACCGTTATTTAATAGTTACGGAAATATAAAATGTCCATTTCGTCGTTGTTGTAATGTTCCATGGGTATCTCTCGAAGGTCTTAAAAGCCACATAGGCCAAAATGGGTGGGACCCAACTTATACACAATGGAAGGATCACGGTGAACCGGATCCTCCGAATAATGATCAAAATGATATTCTTGATAACACAACACAACGTGAGATGAGTGACATGGGTGCGTGCCTTAATGATATTCTTGATATTCCTCCGAATAATGATCAAAATGATATTATTTATATTCCTTCGAATAATGAGCCAACTCATGGAAATATTGGCGAGACAAGTAACGAGCCAACTCAAGCAGCGACACCTCCTCTACGTAACGAGTTTGAAGAGTTACTTGCAAGTTCCAACCAGACTCTATACCCGGGTTGTGACTTTATGACAACATTGGATTTTATTGCAAAGTTTACACATCTTAAGGTCAGCGGTAAATGGAGTGATACTTCATTTAACAAAACACTAAAATTTCTCCAGGAGGTATTTCCGCCCAGGTTAGGTTACAATCTCCCACCGTCATACTATCATATAAAGAAGACATTTAAAAAGATCGGGTTAGGGTATGAGTCTATACATGCTTGTGAAAATGATTGCTTTCTATATCGGGGGGATGATGGTGAAGATTTGGAGTATTGTCTGGTCTGCAAAACGAGTAGATGGAAAGACAAGAACACAACGGGGAAGAAAGTTCCTAACAAGGTGTTGCGTTACTTTCCTATCATTCCTAGACTACAACGTTTGTACAAGTCTATTCACACTGCAAAACATATGACTTGGCATGCTACTGGAAAGTCTACGGACGGTAAGATGCAACACCCGGTTGATGGTAAAGCATGGCAGAAGTTTGACAATCAATATTCGGATTTTGCTATAGAACCAAGAAACGTTCGATTAGGGTTGGCTACTGATGGTTTCAATCCATTCGGCAACCTTAGTCAGACTTACAGCATGTGGCCGGTTATAATAACAACATACAACTTGCCTCTGTGGTTATGCATGAAAGAGACTTCTTTGATGCTGACATTGTTGATTCCTGGCCCTAAATCACCGGCGAAGGACATTGATGTTTACTTGAAGCCCTTGATTGATGACCTTGTGGAATTATGGAAAAAACCAGGTATCTTGACTATGGACGCTGCTACAGGCACTCAATTCCACATGAGAGCGATGCTTTTATGGACCATCAATGATTTTCCTGCTCGAAGTAGTTTGTCTGGTTGGCAAGGGCAAGGTTACTACGCTTGCCCTACATGCAAAGTAGACACTCCGGCTACGCGTGTGATAAGCAAAACAGCTTATGTTGGTCATCGAAGATTCTTAAAAAAACCATAAATGGAGGAGGGACTGTACGACATTCAATGGTGAAACCGATTATAGAGATCCTCCTAGAAAAGATACCAGGGCTGATATCTTGACTCAACTTGCGACATTGCCCACACGTGTGTCAGGGAAACATCCAGATTATGGGTGTGGGAAGATAAAACGTAATCATAGAGTCGAGCTGAACTGGACTAAACGGTCTATCTTCTACGATCTTGAATATTGGTCTTTTCTTTCTCTACCACACAATTTAGATGTCATGCATATTGAAAAAAATGTGTTGGAGAGTATCTTGAACACCTTGTTAATGAATGACAAATCTAAAGACACCGCTATGGCAAGACAAGATTTGCAAGCTCTGGGCATTCGACAGGAGTTGTGGCTCGGAAACAAACAAAGTGGGAAGTGCTCGAAGCCTCATGCTAAGTACTCCTTCACACCCAATAAAAGAAAACTCTTCTGTCAATACATCAAAATAGTTAAACTACCAGATGGGTTCGGATCCAAGTTCAAGTCAAAAGTGACCAAAGATGATAACAGTATAACGGGCATGAAGTCTCATGACTGTCATATAATGATGCAACGGTTACTTCCTTATGGACTTCAGCAATATTTGGACGCACAGACTTATACACCTGATGCGCGTGATGTGTCGTTGCGGTTTAGCAGTATTAATGCCCACTCAAGTTTTAAATTTATATTTAGCCGACTTATCAATAACACACACACTTAACGAGCAGTGTACCCGGTCAGTATGAATATAATGGTAAGTAGAGTGTCGATCACTAAGAGTGGAACGTATTATCTAGTTATTCTAATCAGTATTTTAATATCTTAAGTCAATTATACAACCTAATCTAACGCAAGGGGGTTTCAGCCTGAGAGACTGGCACGTTTTGGTTGCAATTAAATAATAAACTAAACTAATGAGCACGAATCAGCGATAGGCACGCATATACACAGATAAATACTTGAGACAATAAGAAGACCTGTCCTGATAATTAAGTAGCTTGTCACTTGTTTTATTTCTAGTTTTATATGAAGTGTATGTAATTAACCCTTTCTCGTTGGCTATAATCTTATCGGCGAGTAAACCCTTAATGATTACTTATGTCTAAAAGTTATTCCTAAGTGATCAAGTTAGTTATAACCGTGGGAGCAATATGATCTTCCGTAGTCACATACGACAAGCCACTAATAGACACAGAGGTTATCAATGCACTAATAAAAGTCACCAAAGACATCAACATATAAACTTTAATTAATGGGAAAACAATTTTAAGGGAGTGCAACCTTTCCGTTGTCACATTACACAAGCCACCAATCATGATGAATTAAAGTGTACTAATACAATGAAACAAAACTACTTAATGAATTAAACACATGCAGGACCTTCTTACAGCTCTTGTATCTTCGTTCGGGTGTGTCTTGTGCTGCCTATTCGTCTGAATTCGTCTAGGGATATATGGCACGTACGTCTAAAGTCTAAAATCTTCAGGTATCCGAAATTCGTCTGGCCTTGGGGTATTTATAGTTTCTGTCTGAGGTAAGATGCGGCGCATTGAATAAGTAGATGCGGCGCATTGACTTAACTTCACGTTGGGTCCAAGGTTATTATATTCCAGAATATTCGTACACCGCCTTGAGATGCGGCGTATCTTCATAACTGTATGCGGCGCATGTCTTCTTGTATCTTGGATCGAAACTGGTGAAATCTTGATAGCGATGCGCCGTATGTAAGAAGTATAATGCGGCGCATCTGGAGTAGAACAAGTTGGTTCTTCTTCGTTGACCAAAGTTTCATATGCAACGCATGACAGAATTGCATGCTTGCATTCTTCAAAGTCAGGCAATGGTCTTCAATCTCTTCATTTCAGCAACCTTTTCCAATCTTGATCATTTTCTCCATTTTTAGTCCATAATAGCTAAGTTTCACCAAATGCTTGTTTTTAACTGAGAATTACAAAAGTAAACGATTAAGTATCAATTCTCATACATAATATAATAAAACAAGTCAAATAAATAGGATAAATGATGATAATAAAATGTACTTATTTGAGTTCATCAAATATCCCCCCAGTTGAATTTTACTTGTCCCCAAGTAAACCTTAAAATTAATCTTATGAAAATGTATCCTAAAAGATATTAGGATTTATTTTTATATTTAAGCATGTATTCATTTTTGTCATAATCACACAACCAAACACTTAACGAATTAGGAATAAAATATAATATTTCGATAAAAGCAAATCTAATCGTTTAACTGTCCAGTCGTGACGAATATTCTATCATAAGCTTGGCAAGTATACACATCTCCCCCACTAAAGCTAAGGAATAACAAGTCTAAAGCGGTAAAAAGGGTTTTGAGGTTTAAGGGTTAATCATTCTTCTTAATCTCTATCAATCTCAAATTCCAGAAAAGGCGAAAAAATCACAAATACATGATCGAATCCACGAACACGATACTTGCAATTGCTTAACTCCTTAACTCGAATAGGCTAAAGATAGGACCAAGTAATCTTCACCAATAATATTATATCAAAAAGGGCGACAAAATCATAAATACATAGCCGAATCCACGACTACGATACTTAAGATTGCTCAAATCCCTAATCTCAATAAATCAAAGGTTTGGATAAAGAATAATATATGGTATGGATAATATTTGGGATACAAATTGGTGTAAAATGAAAAATAAACAAAACAGATAAATTAAAATCCTAAGTGTGGTTAATCACTATCCCAACCATCCCATGAATAAGACTCATATCATTGAACAACTCACGCTTTAACACTTGAAACACACGCTTTAGGTAGACACGAAATATAATCAACAAGATCTTAATCAAAGAATAAACCTTAGTTGGCGTTCCCATAACGTTCAACTCCCATTCAATCCATAAATGTAATATATAACAAATAGTGGTGATATCGACCACTTAATACAAAACTTTACATAAGTTGGTTAAAACAAACATCCAACTTTTCCTTTTTCTTTTCCTTTTCTATTTTTTCGATTTTTTTTTTTTTTTTTTTTAACTTGAAACATAAATGTGTAAAATTTCACCACATCACTATAATGATAACTCTGGATAAGTTTTTCCATATTTTTCATGACTTCAGAAATAACGGTAATAGTGAAAGTAGTAAACCACGAAAAAAATAA